>VZSU01001019.1:849344-869811 GCA_013398715.1 Nesospiza acunhae
ATAATACAGTCTATTAATGTTTGTCTAAATTTCATGGTGTGAGATGGCACTGTGACAGAAGGTGCACCTGTCTTTCTAGGCTGGCTCTATAATAACTACAGCATTTCTAACTCCAGTCCTCTTTGGTGAAAACCTTTCCATGTTTGTCTGTCCTGTTTCAAGCCTTGCCATGAGCAGCAGACATCCTTAACTATCACCTGAGTACAGCTGACATGTTTACCTGCAGTGTTTTCCCCTGAAAGATCAATTCCAAATGAATTTCAGAAGGAGCTAAATCATGTTGAAATTGGAAAGGATTTATTTGCTGTGCTTCTATTGTGCTGTCTCTTGTTGTGGACAAAAAGGAATTCACCATGTGTAGATAGGGCCAAGAATTTACTGTTAGTCGTGATCATATTTTTAACAGTCTGATAATCCAAACTGCCTAATTAATACAGGAAATTCTCAAAAAAAATGCTATCTTCATCTGTGTCTATGTAACCAGTAGCCTACACATATCAGAAAAGCAGCAGTGGATTTGGTTTTGGTGGGGTAAATGAATCTTTGTCTTGCAGCTTTTTTAATGAGGTTTATTTTGCAATTTGTATGCTGCACTTATGGGCTGGGGCAGAGAGGACTGCATAATTCTGGGTTCTATTGAAAATTTATGAACATAACAAATGATGGTTTGTGAGAGCTGCAGCTCAGTGCAGCAGACATCCATATTGGAGGGAAGAGGAGAGAATGATGGAAATAAGACATGCAGGCACGAAGTGGGTAGCTGCTCAGGTTCAGTCAGTCTGTACCCACAAAACATAATTTGAATGAATTTCAGTATGTGACTGAACAAGCAGATGTTATTTCATGGGACCACACCTTGTTTGGATGCTGTCAGGTCAGTTTAAAGTAGAGTGTTTCAGTTCGTATTTAGGTAAAAAGTAAAAATTGTGTATTTTCTTTTGTTATAAAACTCTTACACTTAACAAAGTTAATGGTATGATGAAGAAATCCTATTCTCTCAATGGTAGAGACACCAATATAAAAAAGGACAGAGTGTTTCTACTTTTTCTTTAAACAATCAAAAATATAATTGAAACTTGTACCAATGTATTTTTCTGTTTCTTCCTTGAAANAAGCTTGTTAGTTATGTGAAATTAATCAAACTTTGTCTAATGAATCCCTTGGCAGCTGTGAAAGGTACTTTTTTCAAGAAAGAATTAATATAAGAGTGGGATCTGAATTGTGTACTTCCATTATTTAGGAGAATGATTTACTAAACTTGTGGCAGGCCTTTCAAAAGCTTCATGCCTCCTGTCTGTTGTGACCCAGGTGGATCTGAATTTCTCTGTAGCTCAGTATAAAAGAACTTTTGATGAGTAATAGATCTTACTAGTTCTTGACTATGTTTTTGCACTAATATAAAAAAGTATGAGGAATATTTGTTTAATTTTGGTTTGGGCCTTTTTTTTTTTCTTCTTTCAAGTATTTGGGTTTTTTCTTCCTATGGTGTTTTTTTGACTTTCCAAATCTGTGTTTTATAGTACTCCCCAAAACCACTGATACTCGCATGTGTTTATGTACCCATAGTTGTGTTTTCAGTCAATGGTTAAAAAAAAGAAAAAGGTCAATTCTAACACTGGACCAAGAAGTATTAGTAAGGAAAGAAAAATAGGAAATAGGCAGATTCATTTCTGTAGCTTTTAGAAATCATTTTCAAAGGGAGTAAAATGGTCTGAAACAGAGGGATCAAATGGCAGGAGCAGTGGTGTGAGTTAGGGAAGGAAATAAAAAGTTGTTGAATTATGTGTGTTTCAGATGTTTAGGTGCACAGGTTGCAGCTTCAGTTTCTGAAGTAAAGATAAATTATGCAAACTGAAATAACAGGGATCAGCAGAGGAAATGCTAGGATTTTTGAGCTACAAAGAGTTCTCAAAATAAGGATTGTTTTATACTGTTAAGGGTGGTATTATGCTGATTTGGAGTTTATTTTTATGAAGCAGTGAGAAATACTTGCTGGGATTTAGACTTGTGAAAGAATGTGTAATGATCAGTATCTACCCAGACAGTGGCATCACACTCTGAACCTTAAAACTTACCAGGATCAGTGAGTGTGGATACTGAGTTTACAAAGGAGATCTGGCAAAGAGTATTTAATATTATAATTATTAGCTTCTTGAAGCTCAGAGACACTAGTTTTGCTGGCCGTTAGCCTGCAGCCATAGTGAAGGTGACAAGAAGCGCTCAGGATGGTTGAGAAGTGCAGAGAAACTTTGTTTACTCATCAGATAACACGCTCTGTAATCTGTGCAACTGTGCTGCGCTGAAAATCAGATCAGTGCTGCTGGCACCCGTCTGTCAGGCAAGCACAGAGAACACGGACAGAGCTGGAACTCGGAGGCAGCTGCTGACTTGCAGCTTCATCTGAAACTGAAGTGAGTCACACCACGGAAAGTGTTGAGCACGTAGTTCTGTAAAACAGCCTCTGATGATGGGCTGCAGCATGCTGGAGAGCAACTTCACAACAGCAGCTTCAGCATTGTTTCACTGAACTAAAAATTACAAAACCCATGAACTGAAATTACAAAACCCAATTGTATAGAGTTGGATTTCAAAGGAAAGGTTGGTTTCTTAAAATCCATGTAGAAGGTTTTAGACCATTTACTATTTAAATAATGGTTACGGACTTAGTTGGCAAGGATGCCCACTTGAAAACAGAAGACCCTCAGTTTCTCTCTGTTCTGTCTGATCAGACTTGTTACTAATAATTGTAGATGGCAAGTTTCTGGATAATTCAGTGAGTAATGCTTCAGATGCCTCCCTGATGGGTCATTTGTTTTATTGAATAAAAACATGAATGTTGACTGAATCTGGTCAGCAAAACATTCAAAGATCCTTGACATATAACAAACAACTAGCATAATTGTCTGATGATTGTTGCACAGCAAAAGTGATGGTGGGCTTAAGGCTTAAAGCCAAAGTTGGAGTAATGAACTTGTTTGTCTCAGTTGGAAAAGGTGTGAAAGAGGTCACACTCTTCCTTTTTTTGTGCTCATGATTAGGTCATAATAAAAAGATCACGGCTGAGATACTGGGTGGGGACTCTTCATAAATTAACCACACTGCTTGATTTTAGATCTTGAATTACATCAAGAAATTCTAAGCAGAAAGCAAGGGCTGCTCATTTGACGTAATTAGTGACTGCTAGGGAATGCTCATTGAAAAAAGTTACTGTAGCACTGCACCTACAGAAAACGTCTGGAACAATTGCCAAGATTGCAGATGTTTTGCTGTGAAAGAAATGAGCCTAATGAGAGACTGTCTCAGCTGACTGAAACAAAGGAAACTTCCCAGCAGGTAGCAATTGAGGCAAATAACAGGGTTAACATGTGAGAACATGTAGTGAGGTTTGCTGGGTGAAATGAAGCAGTGCAGTCTATTTCTGATTTCTCAGTTTTCAAATGCTAAGGTGGGATATAAAAATATTGGGTTCTGCTTATCCACTAGGAGAATAGTACCTGTATGGATAGAGTGAAGCATTAAGTACTGGAAGTAGTTTCTAAATTTAAAGAATATGAAATTCTTAGGTATCCCTTCTTTTCTGAATTGATATGGCCACAATACTGTCTAAATTGGGAATATGTTACAGAGTTGTCAAAAAATGCTATTATTCATTTTTCCCATTTCTTTTTTGTGTGTCCATAATTTTTTTCTTCTCTTATATTGAGCTAATAGTAAGAAACTTTAACAGAGGGTGTCTTTAGTTCCAACTGTGTTGCCAAGTTACAAAAAAATACAGGAAAAAAGGAAGCAGCAATGCAAAGATTCAATTCAACCTGCAATTTTCCTTCAGCAGCTCATCCCAGAATTTTATCAAGAACTTTATCAAGCCAGCACAGTCCTTCCACATCTACCTAGAGAAGAAAAATTCAGGTGACCTAATTTTATTTGGAAGATGGGGAAGTAGGACTTGTTAAATATGATTTTGACCTAAAGAGATAGTACATTGTCATAGGAATGTTCTACATTGTTTTTTCCAGAGAACATATAGAACAGGACAGAAGTAGTCAGGATGACATAAGTCTTCAAGGCCATACTTAAATGTTCAAGGAAGAAAGGTTGCTGGGCTTTCCTTTCGATCAACAATGTGGTTTGGAGTAATACTGTACTCACTTCAAAAAGAGCCTCTAAAACAGAAGGCAAGCAAACTGACAAACTCTGTTTTCATATGGCTCAAGAAGAGTTGAAGGGTTTTTCAGATAGATCAGAAAAAGCTCTTTGGTCAGAAAATTGTGTGGGGTTTTTTTTGGATTAGGACAAATTGTTCTGTTTGTTGACAAGGACTAAGAAAGTACAAGTGCACAAGGCTGCTTTTGCTTGGTGATTTGTAAATACTAGCAAAGTACAGAAGCTGAAAATTGTTTACTTTTTTATTTTTTACCTCATGTAGGGTGGTTTGTGGTTGAAGCAGCACATCAGTCTGCATTTCACTGCAGACAGGAGCTGATTCTGATTTACAGCTTAAATTTTTCATCCTGCTTTGTGCTCCTAACTACTGAAGTACAGAAAACTTTGTAACTCAGTTACAGAAGAACATGTCTGCACTAAATCAGGCTTAAGGACCATATATCATTCTCCTGTTTTCAGCAGTGAACACAGTAGCCCAAGTATTTATGACACTGCCCTTAATATCCCTATCCTAATTTCAAAAATTTCTAGAGCCAGATATGGGGGTTTGCATAATAGGCTATTCTCATTTGGTTGTTATTCCATGAACTTTCCTAGCCCCTAGTGTAATACTGAGCTTTTACTTATCTTTTTTGCAGGGTTTATCTCCCGCTGCAAGCAAACTGCTTCCTTTTGTTTTAAATTACAAATTCATTTTGATAAGTATTGGCTAACATATTACAGTGTACAGTGATACTTAACTGCTCTCTGAGCCACGGGTGACTATGGAGAGTTGTAGTCGTGGCTTTGAAATAAATTAGCTGCTGCTGCCTGATTTTGTCTTTGCTGTTGCTCATGGAGTTTTTTTCCCAATATTTTTTCCCACTAGTGTCCTTGTAGATGAGTTGATCAGGACTTAACACAGTAGCTGAGATACTGACAAATTTGGTTTAGACTATAATCCAATGATAACCTCTGTTTTTCTTGGTTTTTCTAATAATCACTAGCATTTAATTTATTGGGAGGAAAAGAAAACAAAACAAAAAAATACTGGCTTCATCTTTTTTTTTTAATGGCAGCATAATACAAGAGCCTTGTTCCTGAATGGAGATAATCAATTTAAACTCCGAATGTGCAAACATGAAGTTTAGGATTTTTGCCATGTTTATAATGACTGGTACTGAAATTGATATATTGTTTCACTGGAAGTCACAAGGTCTCATTAAGAGAATTTGCAAGTCTTCATTTGCTTGTTGTACTTACTGTTCAAAGTAAAACCAGCAATTTTGTCCCCCTTTTCTGCATCATTTGTGTGTATTTTAGTTTACTGCTGTTTATCAACTTTGCTTTTGGTTGAAGTGAAAAAAACCCTAGGATTAGAGTTGCCAAGATGGTAATTTACAAACTATCGCATGGGTCTCTGCCTGTGGTGTCAGATAAAACATATTCCCTTTTGTTTGTTAAAGTCCCTGAGGTTGTTTTTCCTGGTTGTTCCTATTCAAAATCAAGGTTTCTCTTTGTCCTTTATACTAAGCCAGCTCCATTTCCTGGTTATTTGCACTTATAAACTTTTTCCCTGACTGTTCTTCAGGTGTGTGAGCAGCTCTCCATCAACATAAGCCAGCTGCTTCACAGCACTACTCTCAGTTGCAGATAAGTAAAATCCTTTTCCAGTGCCTCCAGGAAAAAACAGCCTTTGACTAGTTTCAAGTCATTACATCTTTATTCAGCTTCTGTGAAATTGCACTGAAACCTCTGCCTGATATTCTGTTTGCTTCTCCTCAGGCACAGTCTTGTTTTGGTTTGAGGTTTTTATTTTATTTTTCTCTTGGAATGTGTTAAATCAGTAGGCATCATAGTAGGAGCCTGGTCTGTGTTTTATGAACTCTACTGCCACAGGTAAATGAAGTTAGAAAGCAGCAGCTGCCACTGAATGTAGGGGAAGACCTTCTGTAATCATGTGCATTAATAAGGATGCTTAGTGTAGTTAGGGGAACTGAGTTTCTAATTTTATCTCTGTTGTGCTACTAGGCTTTCAGGTAAAGTTAAAAAAAAACTAAAACAACTAAGTATCTTTTCTTTTTTTCTAATTTCCTTCCTAAGAGATTGTGATGTGAATTATGAGCAGTAAGCATGGTAGGAGCTGGGTTTTATTTTCTTGCCCTCTCTTGTTTTTGGGGGTTAGCTTTTTACTTTATCTGAATGCTTAAATGTTATTAGGATTCCTGAAAGATGCCACGTTCATTTTTAAAGAAATTCAGCCACCTATGAGCTCTGTGTTGAGGAGAGGAAGCTGTTGGACTGGATTGATGTTTGAAGTCAGGTTAGGTGGTGGGGTGCTCTGGTTTGGGGGAGGAAGTGGACCTGTTGTGCTCAGCTGAAGTGGGAAGTAGGGAACAAAATACAGGAAGGAGTAAGCCACTAAGAACTGAACAACATTATTACTTGGGAGTGATAATCTTCATTAGGAGAGGCAGATGCAAAAGGGTGTGAACTGCTTGAAGAATCTGGAAGCGAATCCAGAATTCCTGAGTGTCAGACTTGGCCAGGTGTTGGCGAGTAGCCATGAAATGCACTAACAGCAAACACATGCTCCATTTCTCTCTTGCTGGTTCACACAGCTGCTGCAGGTTATAATCTTTTGGCAGTTAGGACTGTCAGCATTCATGTGACTTCTTCAATTTTAATTTGGCCCCCATTCTCCCTGTATGTATTATAATTGTCTTTAATTACATGTTTGCACACTGTCTTTCATTGGGTTCTTAGTTTAATGGGTGGTATTTGGAGAATGAGAGCTGTACAGTTAATGAAGCTGTTGTCTCTAGGGTTTCTGCTGTAGCTTGGTGTGGAAATAAAGTCAGGTAGTGAATGAAACAGATGAATTAGGAAGAAGAAAAATAATGGTCTTCCAATGTAAATCATTCCAGATCACTTTAATCATGTCTTCCTATCCTGAAGCTTATTAATTTCCTATTCTGTTTAAACCAGTTTTTCATATGTCTCCAAAGCTTTGCTCATAAAAGTGACTTTAATATCTTGTCACTTCCATGGAAGGTGTCTTGGAGTGGCTTTCCTGACACACCAGCACAGGAAAAAGGACTTGGGTTACTTCACTGGATATCTGAAGGAAGAAAATTCTTTGAACTCACATCTACAGATGGTGCTGTGTTGTGCCAGGGATCACAGTCTTAAACTTGTGGGATGCTGATGAAGCCGTATTCTACTTCAAGAAGGAAGGGGGCTTCAGAGATTTCTAAATCAGAACTGTGACTACTTTTTTTTTTTCTTTTTTTTCCTCCTATCAGTTTTGAAGCAAACTTGAGAGTGTACCCCATCCTGTTCTAGGCTGGTTTGTCGTTGAGCTGTTTATTCATATAAATCCAGTGGAAAGAAATGAGAAAACACCTGTTCACTACCCAGTTTATTCAATAGTAGAGGGTATTTGGTGCTTTTGTACTCCTTGTGAAATAAGGATGTCTACAAGAGGGTGACATCAAAGCTAAATGGTGGATAGAATGACTCTTCTTGACAGTAACATCTTGACAGATGTAGGTATGAGTTGCATTTGCACGATAAAAACAGTTGTATTTATGTACTAAAAATAGATTTCTTGCTATCCCTTTGGCATTTTGTAGCAGTTGTGCTTTTGTGCCAAAATTTTAGGTTTAGAAGTGCACAGGGCTGCCCAGCACCATTCCTTGGCTCTAATTCTAGAACCAAAACAGTGACAGTCTGGAGCCTGGGTTCTCCAGCATGGATCCCATCACTCTGGGGCTTTCTAGCTGGAGGATGCTTGTTACCCTGGCATGAAGTCATGCCATGCTGAATGGAAACACAGTAACCTTCCTCACCATCCATGTCTGATCCTGGCTGAATTGAGTTGGGCTGTGGCTGGGCTGACATCCCGGCATGAGAAGGAAGGCAAAATAAGAGTGGACTGTAAATGTTGCATGTTGTGAAATTGCATTTAAACTTGTCAGAGTGGGTTTGTTTCTCACTTTTTGTAAATTAGATTTTAAACAGTGTGTGGAAAAGTACCTGGTAACTAACCAAGCAGTTGTTAAATCTCCCTGAAATGACCTTCATAAAGGCCTTTTCTCTGGCAAATTCTTAGAAATGCTAGCACATTTGTACCAATGCATGTTGAGTGTTCAGAACTTTAAAAAAAGTTAATTCCAGGAAGAGGTTTGCTATGAACACAGAAAATAGGTTCTCTGCAGTGTTTGTGTGTGAGGGATTGTTGGTGGTTGTGAGGTTACAGAAATTTTAATGGGCCACTGTAAATGTTTTCTCCAGTATCAACTGTGATGTTTTTTTTTTCCCCAGTCTTTCAAGAAAGTTGTAGCAACATATACCTTTAGTTAATGGGAAATTTTGGTGGAAATAAATCATAAATAAATGAAATGTTTCAAGAGTGATGAGATGTATTGAAGATGGATAAACACAAGTGCTTAATTCAGAGAAAGACAGTTATTTTTCAATAAATGATTTATAGGAATGCATTTAAGGACGAGGAGAATGCTAAGATTAATCTACTTTATGGTCTGAACTTTCAAGGTTTTCTTATGCAATAGTCTTCTATTTTTAACAATTAATGTGTTATAACACACATAGGTGTAGGTCTTTTTAAGAATTTTTTCTCTATATTTGAGCTTAAAAAGTAAAATTTTGATGATGGGTAGTTGGGTGTGGTAATATGCCATTATTGTAAAGGAAACATTAACAGAATGTATTCTTTTTTATGATACCATATACTTTTCTTTTTGATATCATTTAGAGGAGAAGTAAATAACCCCCTGCTTGTAGGTGAAAAACTGGGCAAGTTTTGCTTGCAAATTTTCTTTTAAATTATTTGCTTTATATAAAATTCTCAACTATTTTTAACAAAGTTAGAACAATAAGATAATAGCGCATGGAGAATAAAAGCAATAAAACAGAACAAACATTTTAAAATATTTACATGGAGTCCACTGCTCAATTATTAGGAGGCTTAGAATTCTTGAGGATGACCTTCAGTTAAGTTGTTAACCAGTTCTGTGCAGTTTTCTTCTAATTAAATGAAGAGCACTTACAACCTGATATTTCAAAGTGTGAGAAAATCAAAGCTAAACTTTCACCTTATTTTAGGCTTATTTTTTATCATTAATGATATTTGCTTTTTCTCAAATTGTCTTCTGAATCACTGGCCTTGTTTCCAAGTGATGATACCACTCTGTATTGACAAACTGAATTCAACAGAGTTGGCGTTAACCTGCTCTTTGCTCAAAGTTTCAGGAAAATGAGCAGAATAAAGGAAGGGGCTGTGGTATTTTGTGAAATGGAGCTTATTTTAAGGAAGGAGCTTTACTTTTGCCAGGATTTCCCTCTTTTCTCCCCACAAACAGGAGTATGTTTGCACGCCCTGTTGAATACATACTCAGCAAACATTGCTGTGCTCAAACTTTGTGCCTTTGCTGGAAAAATTGTCTGTATAAGAGCATTTTCAGTTTAGATTTTTTAAGCACAGTTAGTCCATTTCAGTTCAAGTTAACTGGAAGCTCTGGCTGTGATAACCACGCTGTGTACCTGCAGGTCCCCTGTGAAGTTGGTGGCATGGGGCATCAGCTCCTGTGCCTGCACAAACACTTCCATCTGGAGTTTTCAAACACCTTCATCCTCATTAGCACAACACTCTCTGATGCAGTTCCTGGCGAGATGGAAAGGGATATGTGTAATTTTGCTCAGTATACTAGGAGTATTTTCCATCTATTTTAGGTTTGTATTTTAGGTTTGTATTTTAATTTTTCTGCAAGGCTCTCCCAGAGAACAAGTACTTTGTATTGTTTTCCTGAAAAAATTGCTACTGTACTTAAATGCATTATAGCATTTTGATTTATGATGTTTTAGGAAAAATAAGAGCACAAAATGAGACTGAAGTGCTTTGTGATTCTGAAAAGAAGGTAAGCATAGACACTGTACTGCTTCTCCTTTCTGAGTAGCAAGTAAACGGAAAGGGAGGTCAAGGCGGTGAAGATGTACGACATTTGGCACTTTAAATATCAGATTAGCTGCAAACTAAGATTGGTTTTTCCTTTTCCTATAGTTGTACGATGAAATTTAAGAAAAGATTTCTGAAATTATTCTTAATCTCTGCTCCACCATTGCTGTCATGTTGCTTTCCATTTCCTGGTTTGCATTAGGACCAACAATTCATACACAAACTATTTCCAATTTCAACATTTACGAGGCCTCTGAACTGTTAGAAAATCAGATAAATGTTGAAATCTAAAAGGAAAAATAAAGAGGTTTTAAGTTCCCACGCAAACTTCAGCTTTCTGGCTCTCCTGTATTTTGTTAACATTTTAGTATACAGGTATTTGAGAGATGTTAAGTGCACAGCCTCATACCCATGTAGCATGTGTTGAACTATGAGGTTGTATCTCTTCTCAGCCACCTCTTCCTTCTAAACGTCAACGTAAAGATTGATTCTGGGAAGATTGATTCTGTTTTTATGTGCAAAACAAAATTTATATAATGTTAGGAATCAACTTTGAGGCAGGCCGGTAATTTTCAGTAATCAATCTGCTTTTAAAAATGAACTGTAACATTTCTTCTATTAAAATTCTTTGGTTTTGTTACATTTTTGTCATGACTGTTATGCTCTGAAATAATTTCAGTGTTCAAAATTATTTTAGTGAATCTGCAATTGAGCAAGTCAAATTTATCTCTTGTCCTGCAAACCAATTATAGTAAATTACAGTCATTCAGAACCTAAAAAGTGTAATAACTCTGATAGAATTATGAGCAAACTAATGGGTCATTTATTATCAGATAAGTTTGCTTTCATTGAAAATGAATATATGCTTGGCTATTTTTCCTTCTAACTCAAGAATGGCTGTTAAACCAAAAGAAAACTTGGAAGAATGCCTGCTATATTGCTGTAATACAGTTCTGCCTCATACTGTGCTAACAAAGATCTATTAGACTGGAATGATATTTCACCCCTAACAGAACTGACCAAGTTAATTTTTATTTCAATGGAGCACTTGTTAATACTTTTTAGTTTTCTGTCAGCCTGGATAATAATACCCAGGGGAAATAATATGATCCAATTTTACTGTTGCTAAAAAGAGTATTTGTAGGTAAAGACTCTTCTCACCATTTCAAATTGTCTTGCTCACCGGAAAGGAGAGGATGTTTTTGTTTAGTAACTTTGCAGGGTACACCTGTGGAGTGAACTGTGAACATCAAAGCAGTTCTCGTGGAGATAGTATGGGGTTATTCCCCTAAAATGTGGCAAATTAAATTATCACTGTTTTTTAGGTAAATTTGAAAATGTATATATTGACATCAGATATGAATGACTCATTGTTTTTTATACATCAACATGTGAAGTAACACATGCAAATCTGGGTATGCATTATCTAATGTTGGTTTGGTTTCTGTACAAAAAACTAAAAGACAAATAATTTAGGTTCTGAGTAATGTCAGTGTTTTTATCCATGCTGTTGTTTGGGTTCTGGACTTTCCTAGGTGCATACTGGTCTGTTACTTGCTCTGAAATTCAAAAGTATTTCTTAAATCTGTGATGCCTTGAGATAGATTTCAGAGAAACCTGATGCTTCTTTGATCAATATATCTGATCTAATTTGAAATTTAGGTTTGAGCTTTGTGTTTAATTGTACACCTGGGAGGGCCAGAACATCAGTTGTCTATAGCTAGAGGCAGTTTTAAAAAATGTTTTAATAGAGTAATCGATTGATGTGATCAACCAGACTCATCTATAAAAGCTCAGGGAAATGGAAGAGGCTTTTTTTCGTAAAGGATAGGTAACAGAAGGGTTCTAAAAGATCAGCCATCATGATTAATATCAGTAAGTGCCAGGAGAATGTAAGCCTCAGACTGCCAAGGAAATAGTTTGCTGAAGGCTGTTCCTTCTGCTGAACTTATCCAAGGGGACTTCAGGCAGGATGATAGAATTTGGAGTTGTTAATAATTTTTTATTAGACAGCAGGAAAGTAAACAAAGGGTAGAGGGAGACATGGAGATGTAAGTAATCAAAATACCCTTTTTCTTCTAAGTTATAGGAAGAAGTAAAATACTTGGAAGCACCAAAATACTGAGTATAGAATAATACCCAAACAGGGCTTGAAACTGAGGTGTTTGACCATAACCTCCCTTCTGTCAAAGAGCAGAAAAGCTCTGGTTATTATTAATTGTGGCACTGAGACATCCAGCTTGGGAATGTGGCGTGGCGCTGGACGTGGCAGTGCCTTTTCCAATGTAATAATTCTGTGTATTGTTGATAAAAACTCGCTGAGATGCCATCAGCTTGCCAAGATGAGGGAAAGGAAAACACCTCCTAGAACAAGTAAATTTTAAGGGATGAGAGAGGCCTGTGGGGAAGAGTTCTATGGTGAAATGGTTGTATTTATCAGCTGAGCTCTCTTTGGGTAACTGAGGTCTCATCTGACCTCAGTTGACTTAGGCAGAGTGATTCCTCTGGTACAGGTGTAATTGCAGTTCAGTTTTGCTCGAAGTTCTCTTTGTGCTTTTTGCTGTTCTTTGTTTGTTTCTATTATGGTTTGGGTTTTGTGTTGTTGTTTTGGGTTTTTTTCTTGTTTTGGACTTTTTTTTTCCTCTTTCTGTTCTGTTGCTCTTCAATACTAGGGCTCTCAAACAGCTGTAATGTGTGTAAACGAATATATATTTCATGTGCTCTGATTTGCAATTAATAAATTTTTTTCTTCCTCTTAGTTTTTATGTAGCAAAGTAACCTATATGAGTGTCACAATGTGGTAAAGCTTTTTATACAAGTCTGCACATTTTTTTAAATCACATTGGTGGTTTTTATTAACATGATGAGCTGTTAATGATGTTTGTGGGGAAGAAAAGCGAAATTAGAGTTTAGCTGGTATTAATATTTAAATATTTTTCAAAAAGTCATGGTAAAAAAAAGTTAGAGACCACTTTCATAAGTGATTTTATTTTTGAAAGAGAAAATGAAATGGACAAAGTTTCAGAGTTGATAAATTTAATCTCCAAATAAATACAAAACACAAAGCTTATCTGTGGTTAAATTCTTTCTTGCTGATAATTGGATATTTGCAGTGGTTTGCTGATTACACTTGAAATTAATTTGACTGTATCATTTAGATAACCCTATTTTCTGCAACGATGATGCACTACCTTAGTCATCATGTAGTTGCAGTAATTATTGTTATGTAATATTCTGTATCTTATACATAAAATTAATAATTTAGTTTATAATGAAGGAGAAAGGGTTTTTTCTTTTTACTCGTTGGAGTTTTGAAACATTCTTCAAGTGTTTATTTAATTCAATGATTAAAATACCTTAACGCAGCATTTCTGGTTATTGGCACTTACAGCTTATGGTTTTTTGGAATTAGTTTTCGTTCACAAAGAAAACAAATACTTAATGCTAAGCTCAGTTGCAAAATGGGTCTTGAGTTTCATTGGCAAATATCTTACTGAAATGTCTGCAAAAAATACAGTCCTCAAATGCAGTGTAAGCCATAGGAGAGTATTACCTTTGTTTCTTTTACTATCCTTTAAAGGAAGGCAGGAGGATTCTATTGCTAAAGATGTTTTTTTTTAATGACGAGTAGATAAACTGACAAGAATTCTGTTGCTGTAGGGACTGTGGGCTATTATGAAAATATATCAATATATTAAGTAGATGATAGCAGGTGTAAAGAGAAAATGAGGGTTTAAAGGAAAGCAAGGGCCCTTGCCAACTCAGACTCTCAGATTTTGCTGTTTAGAATTGTGCAAGCTTGTGTTATCTAATGATGAAAATGCTGCATAATTGAAAGACAATTGAAGAAGATGAAGATATAAGAATTAATTGGATAGGAAGAATTGAAATTATTACTAAGAGCTTAGGGTTTTTTAATGGACGTTATTTCAAGTTTCTGAGAAGAATAAGAATAGAGATGCCCAAATGTTATCAATGTTATACATGTGTTTGTGTTTTAGTTCATTGAATTGCTAAATTCTTTCAGAGCCCTTTAATGTGTTTGGGAGACTGGGTGAAGTATCCTACATAGTGTAATTATTTTCCCACTCTTTTATTATTATTTATTTTTTTACTTTTATCTATATACATAAATAGCTAGAGAACCATCAAGTTGACCTTCTTCTCTGTGATGAAAAAAGCTAAGATAATATTCCAAGCCAGATATAAGGATGTGGCTGTCTAAATTTGAATTCTATGGACCAAACACTGGTGGTCACTGCCCTGTCTGTGTTTGAGGCATTTGGAAAATGCCCTAAAATAATGTGTTTTAATGTTGGTCACCCTGAACTGGTCAGACAGTTGGACTGGGAGGTCCAGCTTAAGAACTTGTTCATTCCAGTTAACACTGTTACTAACTCCTAGGCTGAGAACAGCATTGTTATGAGCCATGAGTTACCTTTAAAAACAGAAGGGGATGCACAAACATGCTGACATGCCTGAAAACGCCTCAGGCTTGCTTAGTTTTCTTTCTTACCGTATTCACAGTATATTTATCAACAGTAATGTCATTGTATTTGACTTAAAATGACAAACCATGCCATTATTGAACTGTTTTTTTTTTTTTTTTTTAATCAGAACTGCTTGCAGAGTGTTAATATAGCTTATGGTCACTTTCTCCTCAAGCTGTCTTTTTTTTTTTTTTGTGGGGATCCAAACATCCTTAATGGCAGGTTTTCTGCCTGACAAAAGGCTTACTTAAAAACAGAAGAGAAAATGGGACACTCTCACTGAGAGCAGACAGCAAATACAGATTTTGTTTTCTGTGCTTTTAGTTTTAAATAGAAAGTAAACTAGTCTTAGATGCCTATAGACAAAAGTTATTTTAGGGCAGAAGTGTACAGCTTTATGCCCACACTAGATCAATACATAGAATCTCTAATAAGTCCCCCTACCATCTAGAAGTGGAATTTTTTTTTTCTTTTATGAGTCTCTTCTCTTTGATTGTAAGCTGTTTTACTTCTTTTGCGTGGCTGTTTTTCAGCAAATCCTTTCTGATACCATGGACCCAGTTACATTTTCCTAGACTTCTTGTACTCTTGTTTCTTTTTCAGAAGTCTTTTTCCTTCATATTTTTAGAGGTAAAGTAGCATTAAATTTCAGTTATTATTTTGATGATAAAATAGGTTTATTTAGTCAAAGAATTTCTATTTTAAATATTACCTTGCTGTTTTTGCTATTACTGAGAACTGTCAGTATGCTGCCTATCAGTAATTGATTACTTCTTGTCTCCCATTCCAAGAAGTATTACTCTTTTTGTGTGATTCAATCATGAGTTACACATTTTGCAGTCAAAGGCAAAAAGGAAAAGCTTTTCAGCAATGAATCTGTTGAGTAATTTTTTGTAGTAATTTGCTGAAGTTTGGCATGATTTCTGTATTTCAAGTTCCTGGCATCATTCTTACCCTTCTAGGTGTGTGCCGTTGACTGGATAAATATTTCCAATAAACTTTGGTGTGTGGATAAATCTTTCTCTTTATGTAAAATATTTTCAGTTTATTATATGTTGTTAAGAGCTTCAAACTAACTTTCTTTGGTCAGATGTGCTATGAAGCAGAAACACTGATGCACCTCAAATGGATACTTCAGTGAGAGTTTAAAGCGATTATGCAAGACATTAAGCTCTAGATTACACCAAAATGATGATCATAACATTGTAGTAAGACAATATTCTGATTGCCACAATAAAAACAGCTTCTGTTAGTCAATCACAAAATATTTTGAGAGAAAAGAAAGATGCACAGTTAAGCAAAGCCAGAGTCCCAGGAGAGATGATGTGCATATAGAAAGAAGGTCTAATCTTTTTCCTTAAGAACAGTAGATATGGTGTTTTGCAGTAAAGAGAAACACTAACACTTCAGTGGTTTTCAGAGCTGATATACACTAGTTAAAAAAAAAACTAGAAAAATAGCATGATGACTGTGCTTTTACTTTTTGTATGTTAGCTTGTTTAATTTTAAGAACTGAGGTATCATTCTGTAAACATGGGAAATACTATGTTCACTCTTTGGATTCTTCTCATCCAAACATTTTTTTTTTTTTTTAAGCAAGTCACCTACCCAGGTAGCTTTTTATTTCTCTAGAAGATGGCAAAAGATTCAAGGACTCATGGCAACGTACCCAAGTAGTGAGAAGGAGTGGCTGCTGCTAACTGACTGAATGAAACAGCTTTACTGAAAGATATTTCTATGGAAAAGCTGATGCCTCCTCCTGTGAACATTTGGTTACCTGGATAAATGCCTGTTCTTTGCGCTTAAGGCTGCAAAACCTGCAAATATATTTAATTACTCATTGACAGCCTCTAATGGCTATGCTAATATGATTAGTGAGAATTTGAAATTTTTAGTAGGTTTTTAATGTACTTTTGGCAGGGTTTTTGGGCTGGTGACTCACATGCTGTGACTGCATTACTTTTCTTTGGTTTGGATTCCTTGAGAGGTCTCTGGCATACACAAATTCAATGCTGTTTGATTTTTTTCAGCTCCCCTTTCCACGTGTATTTTTCACAGCTAACAGTGTGATGTGACCTTAGGATTCCTGCACGTGCTGATGCTGACACTGTTTGGGTTTCTCCTAGGCTGATCTTGAATCTCAAGGATTCTGCATAGGTAGCAATTCTCTCTGGAGTATGAAGTGTGTATTATTAGCCAACAAAGCATGTTTGTCTGCAAAGTCCTGGCACTTTTGCACTGTCAGCTGTTTTATTTTTTCCCTTGACCTGTCTCTCCACTGTGCCTTAAAAGAGGAGGTTAGAACACAAAACTGCTGGGTAGCACTGCCTTTGTGAAACTCGCTTTGTAAGTTGTTTTTTTTTTCACTGTTTAGTTGCAGTTTGTGTTGGCCTGCTTTTAGATCGGCTTGAAGGGATCTAGACCATTGTTTGTAGCCTGCAAACCATTCCCATGGAGCACAAATCCTGTGTGGAAGATGCTCACATCATGTCAGCATGCATTGGTCTGTATTTACTGCCCCATGGAGGCAGGTGGTTACCTGGGGCATTGCCTTTGTCGTGGCATTTTCAGGTCAGGATTGTCTTGTGTGAGCCTGGATGTGATTATGTGATAACCAGATGCAGAACGAGTCCTGCCAAGGAGCCCATTTGTAAGAAAATTCGGATTCTGAAGCAACTGAGATATTTTGCTGCTTTGGTGAGGGCTACCTCGTGCATTTTTTCTGGTACATGTGTTACAGCAGATGCTGAGCTCAGGCCTCTTGTTTCCTTTAATCCAAATACTTACCATAACTTCTGTCCTCTGTCCTGAATTTCTGGTTGGTTTTGCATGGGAATTCAAGTATTACAGGGAAAACATGCTGAAAATAAGGCTGTGTTAGTTTGGCATAGTCTTCCTTCTCCTAAATGACTGGTTTTTACTCCAAATCACCTCTTTCTTGTGTCCACATTGCCATTGACCTGTCTTGAAGAACAGTTGTGAGGCTTGTTGTAACAAAGGCAGAGCAAGTACAGACCCTGTGGGCTGTGTTTTGGTGAGGTTGTCAGCTGCTGTTGTGCTTCAGAACAGATGTTGCTTCAGCAGGCAGCTCTTCTGAAAGAAATGCCTTTAAAAATGAAGTAAAATGAAGTGCTTGGAGTGAAAAAAAACCAACAAAAAAGCAAAAACCACTAAATTCAATACCGTTATGATGAGATTGCCTGAGAGCACTGGGAGGAAGCCAGGCATAAAAATTAAATGCCTATCAGCTTTTTGTCTTGGAGAAATATCTTAAAAGCTGCTGTTCTAGAAGTGACCAGAAAAATGGTCCAGAATGCACCATTGCTACAAAAAATAGTCCTTGCTACCTTCTTCCTAGGAAAGAGCTGCTTTTCTGAAGCTCTGTTAAAATTTATCTTCTGTCATGCCTCAGCTGAAGTTCTGAATGCGTCATGTATGTGGCTTCCTTGGTTGTCAGCCTCCCACAAATGTTCCCTGCCTTGTGCAGAACAGTGACTTCTTCAGGGAAACAAGATTTTCTAGGTTAATACTCGTACAGACCTCAAGCTGATATTATTTAGTTACATACAAATATAACCAGACAAAGAACTTGCAGTACTTCAGGAACATTTATCAAGCTGGTTTTTATAAGCATTGCTTTGTTTTTGTGGATTCAAAAAAAATAAGTTGTTACCCGTGTATAAAATGCTTCCCAAAGAACGTCTTGTTGAATGGCTTTACTTGGGATGTCCAGGTGAACAGATTTTAAATTTCTTCTTGGTCTAGAGCAAATGTAAACAATTTTCAGATTTTTGTGACTATAACTGTTTCATAAAGAATAAATCTGAATTCTTACATAGTCCCGTGCTTCTGAATGTGATAACTTTTGCAATGAATTCTGCAGACAATATACAGCAAAATGGACATTATAGTCAAGGAATTTCTGTGTCCAAACTGGATGTATCTCAGTTTTTCTGCCCAAAACATATGCTGGGTAGGGTACTAGCAGAACATTTCAGATTCTTGATTCTTAGTTGGACTTTGATTGAGTATAATGTGTGAGTTGGGATTGCCTGTGAGATAAGTGTGGGGAATGTACCCAGATTACTGAAAAGAACTCATACAAAACACATTGCACACATTACACTGAAATCCAAGGTAATAGTTATCACAAAGGCTTTGCTTAACAAAAAAAAAAAAAGAAAAAAACCAAAAGCCAAACCTGGTTAAATTAGTAAGGCCTTTTTTTTGTTGTTGTTGTTGTTTGTTTGGTTGGTTTTTTTTCTTTGTTTTTTTTTTTTACTTTTTGTCTCTGTTGGGAGTATAATTTTGCTAGTACTTTTTTAAGTGTGAAGGGTTTTTATTTTTTGGGGTTTTTTTTGTTTTTTTGTTTGTTTGGGGTTTTTTGTTTGTTTTTTGTTTTTTCTTTTGAAAGACACTCTTCAAGTTTAGTTTTTGCTTCTCTAATGAGCTGTAGTTCATGAGAAGGAAATTAGTGCAAGGGTAGCACCCCAGTATTGAAGAGATGGGAGAATGACCCAGTCTAAATTTAAAAAAAAAACAAAAAACAACTCCTTTTAGTTGTTGAATATACTCTAAAAGTTTGTTATAACACTCTGCTTAAGCATACTTGTATTGACCTGAGAAGCATCAGGTGTGGTCTGCTGTGAGATGTAGGGTGTGTTTAAAGGTTATTATTTTTAAAAAGGGAGGAGAGGGAATGAAGTAGCAGAGGATGGGGGGGTTTCATGGACTCAGTGTATGTGGAACTACACCAGCAAAATATGATTTGTGGTGATCTAATTAAGTCTGAAGATCACTCCTAGGGAGATGAGGAGGAATGTGCACAAGGCTGCGGTGAAGACCAGCTCTAAACAGAGATTAGGGCTGGTAAATGGAAATTCTGTCTCCAGTTCGGAAGCTTTTGTGGATATTGTATTTGATAATCCCATGAGAATTTGTAATAAAAATTAATTGGGAGGAGACATGATCAGTTGCTTCTGTTGGTAATGGTTGGCCATGATATCTGCCTGAGTAAATGTATGCAAATGGCTTCATTCAGGGCCTACATAGTATTGCAAAATGCCCACAAATGTGAACATATATAAGAATATTCCTCTCTCACTTTGATGACTGATGAAGAAATTTATTTTTTTTTACTCTCTGAAATGTGTGATAGTGGCTGCCAAGATGTATCCAGTGCTCAGCATGAATTAATTGCTCAATTAAACTGTGAAGTTTTCTGTGCTAAACATATTTTGGGGTTCATACTCCTTGAATTAGGGTACTAGAACACTGAAAACAGTCTAATTTAGTTAACTGTTTCCTGAAAATATGCAGAACTCCAGTGTATTTCCTTTAATGAGTTTTAAGGTTTTGGTTTTTTGGTTTTTTTTCCTTTTTTAAATTTTTTAGCAAGTTGTGCAAGGTAAATTATCTTTCTACAGTTGACTCAAACAACACTTTAGGTATTGAAGGGATTCCTATGTGTTGTGTAGACAACTTTGATTCAAGAAGTAGAAAAACAGCTTAAATTTTTTTGAG
The DNA here is from genome assembly GCA_013398715.1 of Nesospiza acunhae. Lineage (NCBI taxonomy): Eukaryota > Metazoa > Chordata > Aves > Passeriformes > Thraupidae > Nesospiza > Nesospiza acunhae. The sequence continues at coordinate 869,478 of VZSU01001019.1, forward strand.
TAAGAAAATCTGAAGCTCATTCTAAAGAAAGCAAGTCTAAGGAAATCTCAATTTAGTATATTTTTGTAGTTTGCTTGGTTTTTGATGATAGTGTGTTGTGGATGTTTTGCTGTTGTTGGCTTTTTTGGGGGGGAGGAAGGTGTTGAGATTTTTGCTTGATGTTTTCTGTTGGTTTCTTGAGTTTTTTTTTAATTTTAGTTTGAATTTTAATGCTTTTTTTTTCACTTCTATGTAGTCTGTAAGCCCTAGATTGTCTCTTCTGGCCAAACTAGACATTACCATGAGCATGGAGAAATAAAGAAATAGAGACACTGTCCTGTCTCTGTATCCTGCT
>VZSU01001019.1:869867-896074 GCA_013398715.1 Nesospiza acunhae
TCCTTGCTCCTATCCCTTCCCAGCCTTTATTTTTGTTTTTTCAGCTTTCAAAATTTAGTACATTCTGAGGTTTTATATTTCTGTTTCAATAATGAAGTAATGAAATTAATTCTTGAACACGAGGATTGTAGATGTGGACTAAAATTCTCAGTTTTTGAGACCTATTACACTGTTAAAATTACAAATACTAGTATAATGCTTGTAATTTTTAAGTCTTGTCAATCACACACATTTTAACTTGAAAAGACTTAGTGTTTCAGTATTTAAGTTTTGAGGAGCTGCAATAGACCCCGGAAGCACGGTAGTAAATGTGTGAATAAACACGTGAAGGAGTTTGAAATCATGCTTAATTAAATTCTGTGACTTCTATATTCGTGGAGAGGATTTGTCAACGTTAATTAGTTCATTTGCAAGACAGTCACAGTGGCAAATTATTTTTTTCTTTTTATAGGATCAGATGTTTAAGAATAGATTGGGGGAAACCTAAGATTGCAGCAGTAGTTTAGCAGACCTGGAGTCAAGTCCTGGTGCTGTGCCTGTACTGTGAGACCATAGCCCTGTGTATTTTCCATGCTGTGCATTGTTCTGATAATGAACTAATGATTGGAAAGCTTTCCTCTTTTTTTTTTTTTTTCTACAAGTAAGAAGTTGAAGACAGAGGTTAGTTCTGATATGCTGACAAACATGAGCAGCACCGTTTCCTCATTCAGCACACACTTTATGGAACATTTGTACCAAATTCGTGGCATCAGATTAAGAAACAGTGGGTATAAGTTTAGGATAAAATAGGAGAAAACTGTTTCTTAGCTCAGTTGTAAATCACAGTTGTAAACCATTCATAGGCTGCTGGAGGGAAAGGGATGTGCCTCCTAATTTTGGGGTTTTTTTTTCCCCCATCCCATGATATTTAAAAGTGGGGTAGATTTTTAAAAGTGGGGAAAGGAGAAACTGGGTGCTTCTTCCTTCATTTAAGGCTTAGCTCATTTTTCCTTCAAATTAATTTGATATCCATTAACACACGTGTGTTAGTACAGACGGTGATTTAATTTGCCTTCCTGCCTTTCACTGAGCCAGTCTGAAGTGTTCAGGTCAGAAGAAGCAGACCTAGGCCTGCCTTGAGCTCCTCTGAGTGCATGGCTCCAGTCTGATAACCTAAACCAGCCTTTTCCAAGTCAGCTCTTGTACATTGCTGCTTTGCAGGAATTTGCAGTGGTAGCTCTTGGATTTGGGGCAACAAACTGAGGGTTTGTTAAGGGTTTTTTTTTTTTTTCAACTGAGGATAGGTCAATCCCCTTCCTTTCTCACCATCTTTATTACTTTTTGTCTGGAAAGCAGTGCTCTCAAATTGATCTCTTCCCTCCCCCCGTAAACTCAATATTAAATAAACAGCACAAGCACATGTAAAAGGAATGTTGTGTTGCAGCTGTTTCTTCTTACTCATTGACATAGTTATTTCAGACCAGAGAAAATCAGATTAGTTAAGCAATACTATGCTTTCATTATCAGATGTGTTTTAATTTTGAATATGATGGTCATTTATCAACATCCCTTTTTTCAATGATAAAACCATGTTTCATTTTTTTCAGGCTTGCTGAGAGTCTTAAACTGTTTATAAACAATTATCAAAGTAGTCACAAATTTTGAGACAAGGGGGAGATTAAGTGACTTGACCAAAGTGTTAGGCTAAGGAACAGCAAACTCCTCTCTTGGACACTATAGGTCTTTCTTAATTTAATGCATATAAATTCAAATTTATTGCTAGAGATGAGCTCAAAATACAGGAAAGAAACCTCCCTATACATTAAATGGAAGATGTGTACATTTCTGTGCAGTCAGTGCTTTAAAAGGAGGGATGAAAAGAGGCAATGCATGCTGAGATCAGACAGAGATGGTGTTTTTAAGCACAGGTGAAAAGGTGCGAATTTTTTTCTCTAAGTGTGAGTGGTAGGCTGGCTTTTCAGCCTTTGTGCCTTGCCTTTGCTCAAACCTGCAAAGCACAGTGACTTGTAGAGCCAGGGCTGTTGAGTGCCACCGCTCAGAGCTGTTCAGGCTTGGGAAGGACTTTTCTTGCCTGGCACCCCAGGGTAGATCTAGCTGTTAACTTGTTAAATATGAAGTATCAGGTTTTCTGTCCAGGCAGAAAATATAAGTGGCCAGTAGCAGGTTACATAGCATCAGCAAAAGACAGTTAAAAGAAATATTTACCTTTAGGTAGGTTAAAAATAGGGTGGGAAAAGAGAAGGAACCAGAATGAGCAAGAGAAAAATGGATGGGCTGCCGTGTGGCCTTTGGGCTCTCAGACTGAGAAGTGCATGATGGAGCCTTGCTCTGCTGTGTGACTGGGCTGTGATAAAGGTATCATTGGCCAAGTATCTGGGTTTTTTTGTGGTTGTTCCTTCCATCATTTTGGCCTGGATTGACGTTCTCTATGTCAAACTATTTCCTGTCACCTGCAGGAGTTCAGAGTGGACAGATCTGGTGGTCCTTTCTTGACTTCAAATTATAAAAATACTTATATCAAATGTAAATGTACATAAAACAAATTAAGTCTCCTCAGTGAGACTGAAGAGTGCACTGCTGATTAGAGTAAGTATTAAATGTGGATGTTTTAGGGAGGAAGCCTCCTGAAATGAGATCTGTTGTGGGTTTAGTGCTGCCATCTTCACGGTTCTGAGCTCAGAAGGGTTAGACAAACATTCTCAAAATAATCATAGCACCTCAAAATAATTGTCAGTCAAAAAGACCTAAAAGCATTGTGCTGTTAGTGTGTTTGGGGAGAGTCAACCCCTTTCCTTGTTTCCTTCCAGCATGTCATAGATCTGCTGCTCCCATGCAAAGGGATTTGTTTGCTCCTTGAGCCCATGTCCACTCCTTCACTTACTTTGAGCTTATGAGTGTTATGTAGCTGTGATAACTGAACCATGGTTGCTTCCCAAGAACAGAGGGAAATCCTGGATTATGTGTTATTTAGGGTTTAGTTGTTGTGTGTATGTTTGTTTGGCACCCTTTAATGTAAATCAGTGTTTTTCCTGCTCTCCAAAGGAAGAGCAGGGCAGGTGCTTGTTGCTGCCTGGAATTACACCTGTAAATGTTGTATTTACACGTGGAATTATACCTGTAAAATTTATGTGTTTATACATGAAAGTGTCAACTTTCATGCTATAGCTTTAATATACTCTGTTTTATGCTGTAGTGTTTTGTTAGTATTCTTGAGTTGTGTTCTGTTTGTTTTGTTTAGGTTGTTTCGTTCAGGGGTTCCTTGTTTCAGTTGTTGTTTTCCTTTTGTTTTTGTTTTTTTTTTAGGTCAAGTACAGGTGATGTTTCATTCTCTTGTGTCCTTTACCATAAAGTCTTTCAGCTATAGCCAAAATGATTTTATGTAGCTTTCATAAGATGGCAAAATTGTTGTCTTGCACACTTAACTAAGGATGAGGAAACAAAAGGTTATGATGGGACACTTCAGATGCAGGGATCTCAGAAGAGTGTTGCCACAGATACAAAAGCAGTTTGTAAAATGTGGATGCTCTTGAGAGGCTTAGAGAATCTAGAGAACACAGTCAAAAATGGCATTTAGATGATAGGAATGAATGACTGAGAGCAGATTTAAGAGGGCAGAGAAGGAACTCACTATTTTCTCCTTGGTTTTTTCAGGCAAAATAACTTGGAAAATAATATCTGTTCCATAGGAAATCCTGTTTTTAGTTGTCACTCAAATTCAGATCAAAAATTTTGTTTACCATGGAAATAATACACCAAAAATTTAGTTTTGGGTGTATTGAAGTCTTTTGGACTAACTGGTGTTGAATCTTTCCTATTTAATTTTGAGAAAATCAAATACATGAAAATTCAAACAGAAAACCAGAAAAGTAAAGTTTTAGCAAAACTAAGAAACACTAGTCAAGTGCTTTGAAACTTAGGTAGAAAATGTTTTCAAGCTGTACTTGAACCAAACCAATTTTGATAAAAATACTTTTTTGATGAAAAAGTGTATAACTTTCTCTTACTGTTTTTAAGTCCTGTAGGCTGTATCACACAGAGATGAAAATGAGGTGGTTGAAATTGTTATCAGACACTTGTAGCTAGAAAGGGGGGAGGTTGAGATGGCATCTTGCTTCTGCCACATCTCCATGTTGCTGCTGAGCATCATTTAAAAAGGAACAACAATTCTTATATGGCTCACAAGAGACATCAGCTCCATCTTTTGAAGGACCCGACTTGCAATGTTGAACTGAAATTTTCTTGTCACAGCACGAGTTTCAATGGATGACAATCAGGCTGCTTGTAGAGAATTCCACAGAGTTTGTGGTTTATGTTTGTCTAAAACAACTCGAGGTGAGCGAGTGCTTTTTTTGCCTAAGCAGCTTTTAAGGGATTAATGTAAGGAGATCTGCAAAGCTGACTGGAGAATTGACACAGAAACAATCAGTTCTATGTTTGTGTACTTTTGTATGGAGTTGTACTGTCAACAAAAGCAGCAAAACAGACTTTTCAAATTTGTATAATCCCTGAGGAATGTGCAGAAATTGTGCAGTGCTGGTGATGCACTTAATGATATAGGTGTATATGCAAATAGGAGGAGCAAGTTTTGTATCCTTGCTGTAGAAATAGCAAAAAAAGACCAAAAAAAAAAAAAAATCCAGCTAAGACCAAGGATTCCTGCCTCTTGTTTCAAAACAAGGTTGTTCTTGGTAGAACATATCTTTAGGCAACAGTGAAGAAAGATGCTTAGAACTTTTCATACCAGGTAAAACTTCAATTTGTAGAGTGGAGCTTCAGAATATATTTTGGGGTTTTCTCTATGTGTTTCTTTTCCTCTGTGTTGACATCATTTGCCTAGATTCCTAACAGAATACATTAAGGGGAAATAAACCATCAGGTAACACTCAGAATGCTCTGTTATCTGCCCGTTCCAGTCAGGTTTCATTAATGTTTATGTGCTTAAATTTTAGGACACAATTTTGGGTAACTGTCATTATACCTTGTAGCATAAAGATAAGAAAACTACTCATATTTATTCTGTGTATGTGACTTCAGCCTATGTAACAGCAATCAGATACAGATGCAAAGAAATTAAAGTGCCCACAATTACTGACTTCCTTGTAACTTTGCTGTAGGTACTGTATAAGCAAAAAAAATAACTTCAGATAATGTTGATAAACTAGTGCTGATTGTCTTTTAGTCTTACTTAAGGGAAAAATAGGCTAGTTGAGGCTTATTTCCCTAGTTGTTTCCCTAAAATGTCAATTGTTTTGAGTAATTACCAAGCCTTTATTAAGTACTAAACCCTATCAAAAAGTCTCAAATCCCAAAAGCTGAAATATATTTCAAGCATTGAAATGTACCATAAATTAACACAGAGTCTTTAATGTGATTGAATTCTGTATCAGCTTTTTGATGTGTTGGTTTCTGGAGAGGGTTCATGGTAATTTGATGTGTTCTGTGTTTGGATTTCTCGAGTTTATACTGTGGGTGAGGATAGTAGTATTAAGGTGATGAATGATGTTTATATTCTTCTCTAATTTCTCCTAACTTTAATAAATGAAAACGTTTACCTAGAAAAAGGCAAGCTGCCAATCCTTATCACAACACAGTGATGCTGTATTTGTAGCTTTTTATCAATCGCAAAAGATAAGTAAAGGTCAAAAATATTGTTTTGCCCTGGGAGATATCTTTATTTGTTATGTCATAAGCAACATTACAGTCCTGTTCTTTCAATAAACTGTCTTTGATTTCAGTAGAGATTATACTAATTTCAGGAAGAAAATACACCGTTGAAAAGAAATTTATGTAAGTACATATAAAAGAAGTGGTGCTTTACTGTATTTTCTCAAGAATTTACCAATTTTCCCACTCTGAAGCAGAATTTTACAAAATCCTTCCTGGAGCATTACTTTAAAACATTTACACTCAGTGCTTTGTTCATTTATATAGCTCTTGTTCATTCATGGGCAATCTCTTAAGATATAGTTGCTATCAAATACTAAAAAATGTTTTTGATCAGTTGATGATTTATAAGTAGGGGTTACATTTATTTCTGAGTTTATTTAGATTGAATCAGGCAACTTATGAAGTTTTTAATAGACAGCAATTATTTTAAAGTTAGGGTCTGCGGTTGTAGGTTCCCTGAAGAAGAGAGTGCATTAATCTGTCTCTTCGATTGCTTTATTTTTCTGTTCAGAAAGTCAATTTTTGAGAGCATGCTTTTCTGAAACATTCAGCTAATTCTGCAGAGATGTTTTACTGATAATCCAAGTCCTTTTCCTAGCTGACTTTTTTTTTCTTTTTCTATGTGAAAGCCTCGATTCTGAGCTGAGGTTTAACCTTCTAACATGGGAGATGTTAAGTGATTCAGCCACAGTCTGACTTTTATTTTCTCAAGAGAAGTAAAACCCTTGGGTAAATAACAGGAATAGTAATAATACATTGGAAAGCCTACTAATACTTTTGGATTTTTCTGAACCTTAATATTTTGAGTAGCCTGGCCTTCAAATGGTTTTCATACTCTGTCCAGTCATTATCAAATTCAAGAGTGTTTATTCTGTGTATAGAATTTTATATAGAAATACATGCAATTTTTCAGTCTGACTGTCACATTTCTTAAGTAAATTGGGCCTTTAATTGAAATTCCTATTCACTGCCAATGCTGATCTTCCTAAGAGATATGTAGGTAGAGGAGAAAAAGTTTGTACTGGATCTTTTGCTACCTAGGATAAGCTGTATCAAAAGGACAGTTTTGGATGTATTTTGCAAGTAAATCCTTTCAATTTATTACCTTTTACTTACTTTGCGTGTTCCACAGCTACACTTACATTACCACAATTACATTGAATGTGCAGAAAGCACTAATATCTTGTGTGGTTTGGTTTTCATCCTTTAAATTGTTTGTTTAGTGAGTCCCAGTGCAAAATTGAGGAGGGGCATTGACTTGTAGTCAGGGTGTGACACATTTGTGGCCTTGTTGGTGATGCTGCTGAGGACATTGCACTGCCTGAGAGGTCAGACTTGTGTTGTGATTCTGTTCAGGTGACCCATCAAGGATGGAGGTGGTTGGACTGTGAGAAAACAGGAGTAAATGTATTGTTTCTGCTTTACCTAAGCTGCAGTATTATATATGATTATTATTACTATTACTACATTATTATGTCTGAAAGTGGCAAATACATCATAGCTAAATCCTCATCATTGGGGAAAGCACACTCTCATCCTGGAAAATGTATTTTTTTTCAGAATCTTTGGAAGGAAGATTGTACTTTTACAATGATTCCTTTTTTTCTTTTGCTACATTAGCAACTGGGCTTTCTGTTAACTACAGAAGCCTATAGATATTTTTCTCCTACTTTACTAGAATGTACTTGTCTGCTGGGAGGTGGAGGTTAACTTGATTTCTGACTTGAATTGAAAATCAATTCAACTACCCCTTAGTCATAATGCTATAAACTACATTTGAGAGGCTGATCTAGTGTTGAATTATATCTGAGTTTGGGCTGGGAATTGAGTCCTAGCTTCCTGAAATGGAAGTTTTCATACAATGACAGGCTTTTTTTCCCCCTTTTTCCTTCTAAAAGCATCTGCCTTAATGCGAAGTAACTATAAATTATATTTTGCCAAAAGATGGAGGGGGTAGAATTTCCTAACTGTGGGTTTTAGTTGATTTTTGGTTTTGGTTGTGTGGGTTTTGCTTGCATGGATATAGATTATTGCAAATTTTTTTTTTTTAATCCATATGTATGTGAGACTTTTCTGAGGGTCTTATCATTAAATGCTCGTGGTCAGATTGCAGCTCATAAAGACAAATTCAGTTAAAAAGCAGAAATACTAAAAGGAAGAATAATACTTGGATGTCCATAATACAGGCATTTTTAATTTTCTGGAGGGGTTCTTGTTTTGATCAGGCTTTGTTAAGGTGAATTTGTCAGAGACTAGTTTTCCTGATGAGATTTCTGTTACTTGTAAAACAAATCTAAAAAGATCCATTAGTTCTGTTGGGTTCTGTTCTTTCTTTACTCTTACCTGCCAATGACTCTCGAAGTTAAGTTTATGCAAGTCAGCCATTTGAGTACTTTCCCTTTCATGCCTTGCTTGGTTTCTTTGGTCACCTTGTCAACGGGCATAAATTTGAGAGAAAATAAATACTCCTCTCAGTTTTAGCAGAGATCATAGTTGTTGGCTGTATTTGTTGCTGGCTAAATTACATCCATGATTCTCCACGATTCAGCGCATCTGTGTTTTTGAGTTAACTGTGGCAGGCATATGCTGCAGTTCAGGATGTGAATGTAAGTGGTGGAGCAGACGAGGATGGGGTGGAAGCTGGTGGGAATGAAGTGTGTTGAGGTGGATGAGTTAATAGAAGAAATTGTTGGTTTTTTGAGTGGAAATACATGGTTCAAATCCAGAGGAAGCTGAATTACTTCAGTTTGATTGCTCAGCTTGATATTTTGTGCTTTACACTTGGGTGGAAGTGTGGAGTACCTCTGGAAAAGTTACAAAGTCTTTGTGACAGTGGCATCTTAGGTTTGTGTACTCTTCAGAGTGTCTCATTTTTTAGAAATATGTGGCTGTGAGAGGCACAGAGCATAAGCATGAATAGCATGGGAAGCTTTAAAGAGAACAGTGTGTTCAGTTTGCTCTTTAATGACATCATGTTTGTATTAATATAAATCAGTCAAATTTATAGAAGAAATGGCAGTCTTTATTGACTTCATGGCAGTCTTCAAGGGTATGTTCTCAACTTTATGCTTAAGTGTATTCACAGTCTTCTCCCAAAAAAAAAAAAAAAAAGAGAACAAAAATCTCAAGCATTGATGAATTTTGCAGCCAAGTGTTGAGGTCTGATCTGTTTTTTTTTTCCTGATTTCTTCAAACTGTGATCTGGAAACTTCAAAGTTACCCCGTAGATCGTGGTGAACTCATGCTATTAAAAAAAACACACAGCAGTATTATCATTACATTGTTGTGCTGTTGAATGAATCTGTTTTGCTGTAATATTATAGCTGTGACAGAAAGGAGTTTATTTTTGTTAGGTCTCATTACCACAAACTCAAGTGGGTACCCATTCTGTGTTTGAAGGCACCAGAAATTATGCAGAAACTATTGGTATAGTATTTCTTTCCCACAAAAAACCAAAAAATCTACCGAACTGGCCAAAGCAAAAGACCAAGAGATCTCTCTTATTTTTTTTTTTCATAATTTTAATTTTCTAATGGCTGTTTTTTCTATATTAAGTTTTTTACCAAATCTCTTTCATGGTCAATTCTCTTCTATTTTTTGTGAATTTAATAGCAAGAGGTAAAAGAAAAAAAAAATAAAATTAGCTAACCCAGATATGTTAAGATGATTTGCTTTGACCTAGTAAAGTCACTCTGATTTGATATGTTGTAAATGAGGACAATTTGGTCTCTATGACTAGGAAAAAGCCACTTGATCTTTTTTGGCTTCCCATCTGTTAAGGAGTGATTGCTGCCTTTTATCACCTGTAGGACAGTACTACTTAAAATATGTCCTAAAACATGTGCTTGTAAAGTATTCTATGGACTTCTGTGATTTTAAGCACCATAAAAATGGAACATAGTTATGGTAGTTATAAGAATGAGAAGTAAATATATTTTTAATGTCTGTAGCATATGATTAATTTAGAGCACTTTCAGTTTCAGTTCTTTAAATGGATTACAATACTCGGCATAAGCTGTGTATTGTCCACCACTTCCATAGACAAAATTTTGTGCAGCTGCATGGAATGCCAATATTAAAGGCAATTATTTCATCTTGGCCTTTGAGTTTGTTCATATTAGTGAAAATCATAACCACATCTCACTATGTTTTTCAGGGTAAGAAAAACCTTGATTAAGTAGTTTTAGATTTTTTTTTTTTTTTTTTTTTTTTTTTTTTTGTTTTGGTGGGTTAATCAGGACCTTTTGGTCACTGTCTTTGCTGAGTTGCTTCAATGCAACTGTGAAGTTCTTTGGGCCTAAACAATTTATGTGTACACAGTTTTGATTGGAAAACCCTTTCTTTTCATGAAATAAGAATAAAAAAAAAAAGAAGACAACTGATATGTTACTGTATATTCTTGCCTAATAAAAAGCCATTGTATTGGCAGACAACCAGTGCAATGACTTCCTGCTTTATTACCTATTTTGGCTCAGTAATGTTGATTCTATCCCCATGCAATCTACTTGATTGTCTTTTTAGGACATAGAATAAACACAGAAAGCCATTTGCTATAGAGCTTTATTAGGGAATACTTGTTGTAGTGGTATATAATACCACTTCAAATACTGTTTACTGCATAAAGCACAACTTTTATTCTTTTAAATGTCATAGTAAGTAGAAAATGGAAGTGATTACAAAACTGCATCTTCATCATACATCACAAAGTGACAAGTTATAAAAAAGACCAAATTTTAGGATTTTATTGTGCAGGATGTGTTCTGAAATTTTAGATTAGTTTGTGTGCAATATCTTGGTTTGAGCCTTCTTGGTAGAACTGAAATAACTGGCAGTATTAGGATTTTCTCAAATTTAAATCCTTTGGGGAGTTATATTAAATATTTCTTTTACTTTTGTTAATGAAAAGAATGGTAGTCTCCTTTCTCCCAAACTGTAGAGCCTACTGGGAATTGGGAGAAAGAAAACAGTCTAGCCAAAGTAACCTTCTCTTATCTCATATGGTTCGTATGAATCCTGATTCTTTTGTCCCAATTATCAGTGACAATCAATGACAACAGGAGTCAAGTTACATTACCCTTTGGAAAGTGGTGGGGGGTTTTGCTGGTTTTCATTGGATTTTTTTCTTAAAAGAAAATGTAGGGCATATGGGTTTTTTGGAATGTTAAAAAAATCATGCAAAATCCTCTTTAGCACAATGTGAAGTCATGTCCTCTTAATTGCAAGAAAGAGATGGTGAAATTAGACAAAGTGGGGAGAAGCTGGTAATATTATCAAGGGTGTGGGGTAGCTGTCAGTGAAGAGAGGAGCATCAACATTTTAGTCTGTAGTGAGTGAGGGATAGGACTAAAGTTTCAGTGTTTTTTTTTAAATCGTTGAAGTGGTAAGGCAAATGCAGAACTGATTGGGAAATAATGTCATTACTGGGGACGTGTGATGAAATGAACAGAGATGTGTAAAACAGGGGGAAAAAAGGTATTTGTATTTACTCTATTTTTTTTTTTCTCTTCTGGAAGTTGCTGCCACAGGATGTTCGTGGGAAATGGTGCCAGTGTGTTCAAGAAATGATCAGATGAATTTGTGGGCAATTGGCACAGAGGGATACCAAGAGGCCCAGGTAGGGGGATACACCTGTAGTACGCCACAGAATCATCAGGTTTGGGGAAAACCTCAGAGATCTAGTCCAGCTTGTGACAATACCATGCATGTTAAGCCATGTTGTGAAGTGCTGTGCTTGGTTTTTGAACACTTCCAGGTGAGGAGCTGAGTATAAAAGACAGGAACCCTGAGTAGAGGTGAAGTTGGTGTGCTTTTGCTGCTGACAGAACTGAGTTAGCTAAGCTATTGGCTTGATCCAGGAGGGGATTTCATAGGTAACAATGAATTCGTAGCAGAACTTTGAGAATGAACTCCAATTCTTTTGTCTTTAATGGTATACAGAAAGCTTTTCAGCATGAGGCTGCATGTTCTGTCATTTTGAATACTAAGACATCTCAGGCCTTACAGGAAAATTTGGGACAGAAGTCTCTGAAACAAACCAAACCTGCTATTGATTTAGCTGGAGGCTTTCTAAACTTCTTTCTTAACAATCCTACTTAATAAGATTGAGGGACACCAATCTGGGATTTTATACTAGGCATGGTTGAAGTTCAAGTGTTGGGAGGTGAAATTATTTCTCCCTCTTTCCTTCTCTGATTTTGAGGCTTTGATTTGTGAAAATCTGGGAAAAAAACCTTGGAACCTTGTGAGCTTTTATTTATCAGAGCAGTAAACTAAACAGTGGGGGAAGACTGCTCTTCATAAACCCACACTGCAGTCTGCTTACAGTACGTGACACTTGCTTCTTTTGGGTGGTTTGTTTTTATGGAGGTGTTGTGGTTTCACCCCAGGCAGCCACTTGCTCACTCCCCCACCAGTGGGGTCAGGGAGGGAATCTGAAGGGTAAAAGCTGGAAAACTCATGGGTTGAGATAAAGGCAGTTTAATGGGGAGAGACACAGCTCCACACACCAGCAGAACAAGATCAAGAATTGATTCCCCACTTCCCATGGTTGGGCAGGTGTTCAGCCACCTCCAGGGGAGCAGGGCCCCATCACACATGAGGGAGACTTGGGCAGACAAATGGCATCTCTCCAAATGTCCCACACTTCCTCCTTCTTTCCCCAGTTTATATGCTGAGCATGATGTCAGAAGGTCTGGAATATCCCTTTGGGTCACCTGTCCTGGCTGTGTCTCCTCCCAGGTATCCCCAGCCTCTCTGCCAGTGTTGGCAGTATCAAAATCAGAAAAGGCCTTGGCCCTGTGCAAGCCCTGCACAGCAACAGCAAAACCCATCTCTGTATTATCTACCCTTGTTCAGCCCAAAAGCAAAACACAGCCCCATACCAGCACCTGGGAAGAAATCTAACTCTACCCCAGCCAAAACCAGTGCCACACCTTTTTATGGGTATTATGAAGGCAACAGCCCCTTTTTGTGTTCCCTTCCCTGTCAGATTAATTTTGGATCTATTAAAGCAGACCTGTTAGCTCCTCCATCAAAGTGGGGCCCAGGAGCTGCAAAACAGGATAGAAAGAGTTCTTGCTGGGATGGATTAGCAGTAGGCTGTTTATTGATTGATGCTTCCATGTGGTACCTTATTTAAGTTAAACTGCATCCATACTATTGTCTGCCAGTGTGGTGTTTGAGGCAATGACTAAAGTGAACCACTTGCAGATGTGTGGTTTGAATTTATTAGCAGTATTTTACCTGAATATAAAAGGATTCCTGGCTCAAATCGGCTTTGTTTGAGAAGCTGTGTTACTGTTTTGTTTGTAGAACAGTACATCCTATTTGACTTTATTTCCTTTCAGTGTCTTTTGAAAACCTTTTCAGGTGTTCAGTAGGAGCACAGCCAAATCCACACCAGACAGGAACAGTAGTTGAGTGCACTTACACTTGTTGTTGTGTGCAGTACATCAAATATAATGGGAACATAACAATATACTGTTGTATACAGTGATTTTTTTAATGTTTTTAAATCAGCCTCTTTAATAATAACTTTTAATGTTGTGGTTTTCATAACTTGTAGTTTTCTGTACTATTCTTTTTGTAAGCCTAATACTTGGTTCCCTGTAATTTCAAGAATTTGAAATTGCATGCTGTGTGGTAGGCTTTTTGGTTTGTTTTTTTTTTTAAACAAAACCCTCTCGTGTGAACAAGTCATTAAAATTATGGATGTAGGTGTGATGTGTTAGTGTTGTCCCTATTTGATTTAATGGCTTTTTCATATTCCATGTGCCCTAATGATAAAGAAAAAAAGATTATTTTTGGAAGAGGGTTTAATAATGCCAAATGTGGCCTCCATTCTTCTGTTAGAGCCATGAGCCACTGGGGAGCAGAATTGACATCAGAACTGTGGCAGGTGGCTGCTTGCATGGAGGTTACTGCAGAAGTGGAGCTATAATGTTTATTCAGTCTTGACTTTATCTTTATTACATGGGTTTATTATTTGAGTCAAATGTGGTTTTTTCAATATTCTGTGTGAGGCACGGTCAAAATCTGTCGTACAGTAGTGTAACACTTTGCTCACTTAAAAGCAGCTTGCTTTGGGGACTAGATTTTTTTAATCACTCTAGAGCACTACCACTGCACACTAGTGTAAACATTGAATTTCCATCTCTCTTTATTTACTTTTCCTTGAATTGATTTTGGATGACTTTTTCTTGCTGCTTCTTAATTAATGTTTCCTTTATGTTTCAGATTATTTTTTTCCTCATTTTGAGATTCTTAATGTTCTAGGAGTTGGCTTCATATCAGAGGCATTCAAAACTGTTTCTAATTCTCTTTCTTGAGGTTTACCAGAGGAACCCTTAGTTCTGAAGGTAACTCACAAATATGAAGCTGTTTATTGCAGCCTGGGTTTTAAGGCTTGGTTTCATGCAAAATAGGAAAGTAAGATTGCTTACATCCATTCCTCTATTAAATATCCTCCAATGTTTAAATAAAAGACCAAGATGTGTTAGTGTCACCAAGCAGGGGGGTAATTTAGGCAGTTTGGGTGGGAGGTAACCTGTATGTGCCAGAGATCCCAAAATGGGACTCTGGCTGTGGCCTTGGAAGGGGATTTTTCTGTCTCTTCCAGAGGCATAAACTTTCAAACTGTGTGTGAATTGTAAACTTCAAGGGAGTGGTCAATTACAGACAGAACTGCTTTGATCTTTTTAGCTGGAGGTTTTTTCTCCAGTTAAAATGCCACAGCTCGGAAGGTAAAGGGGAAAAGTGTTTCATTGTGTGATAAACTAAATTCTATTAGTGTTGAGACCTTGGTTATGTAGTAAAGCCTTGAGGCAGAATCATGAAAATAATGGACATGACTCAGAACTCAAAAGAAAAATTGCTGGGTTTGGCATTTTTATCCTTTTTAATCTAATCATGAAGTTAAACGGCTGGGAAAACTGCAAAATTATCAGACTATGTGAATTTTAAAATATTATATTACAAATATAGAAACAACTGGCACTTGCTCAATGGGTTTTTTTAAGTCATGCAACCCTTAAGCCTGATTTTAGAGGTGGCTCCAAGATGGATCCACTGCTGGCCAAGGTTCAGTCCATCAGCAAGGGTGGCAGCATCTCTAGGATGACATATATAAGAAAGGAGAGGTATAAAAATCATGCTAAAGTAAGCTTGAAAAACAAGATACTATAGTAATCACAGTCTCTAAATTAGCTACTGTTGTTACTTGAGGGAAACAAAAAGCACTCTTACGGAGACATTATAAATAGTTGTCCAAAATCATCAATGTTAGCTCCTCTTACTAAATTTCAGAAGGGAAATGGAATCAAGAACAAGGTAGGAAAGGTGAGTACATCATTGGAAATTCATGAGCAGCATTATCTTGGAAAGTCATAAATTAAAAATAGGGAAGTTGTGCACAGCAGCATAACGAAGATGTTAATTTTGGTAAGGTTTCCATTTCAGGTGAGATTAAACATAGTGGTGTGCGCTGTGACCTGGAAGAGGGGCACCTGAGAAGGGTGGAACAGTAGTGTGCAACTATGAAGTACATGGAAAAAAGGAACAAAGAAATTTTCATCACAAAATAATAGCTATGATAGAAATAAGATCTCAGGCAACTGGCTTAAATTTACAAGTGCCTATTCACAATTTCAGCAATTATTGTGAACTTCACAGATTCAGAATACTACTGTTGCCCAAACACAAACTCAGAAAGCTGTTATAGAAATTAACACAGACATCTGCTTAATGAGTATTCATACCAATTACATGTGTGTAACTGAACATCAGGTTGTTTTAAGTGGGGATAATTCAGAGCCCTCTGTCACAAAAGAACTCTGTGTTTTAGCTTTTTTCTGCTTTGGGCACCTGTCAAGGCATGATTGACAATGTGGAGATTGTTCCTCTACTGTTCCTTGTAGAGGAAATTATGCTACTTAAGACTAAGTGTTGCTCTGAATTCCCACTTCACCCATACTTTGACCACTTAGTATAGATTGGTAGCTATTCAGAAGCAAAATCTGCCCATTATTATACATTCACAGTTTTTGTAGGACTGTGGTGCTTGAATTTTCTGTGCAGGAAAGTCAAGAAAACTCAAGAGAAGTTATTAAACTCCCAAGGCAATATAGTACATGAACAGCATCGTTCAGTTGTAACCTGGTAAGCAGGACTGTAGTCTTCAAAGTATTGCTTAATGAGCCTTAAAGTCAGTTGTTTTTCTTGTACTAGATAAATTTTCAGTCGGTTTTATAGTTCTAAAACCTGCTGCAGTAAAAAGAAAAATCGAAAATTTAATTTAGTAAGCAGACAAAACAATCATTTGCACTAAGTTTGCCTCTAAAAATTGTGTGCTGGGTGAAAAAAGGTGTTTGGTTTCTGCACTTGTTTAGTTGACTGATGTACAGTTGGAGGTTTATATAACATAGCAAAGGATTAACTGCTCTATCAGTCTTAGTTTTCGTGATTGTTTCTGCATCTTTTTCCTCATGAATTCAGCTCTACAAAATATTTTCTCAATTGAAAGGTCACGATGTTATCTGTGAACCAGCTTCACCTCCTCAAGTGCTAATAAAAAAACAGAGAGACCTTCGGTGTAAACACAGCGTTGCTGTTGAGTGCTGGTGCAGGACACAGCTATCAGCAGCATCAAACTCCCTTGTTGAGTGCGAATTTCAAGTATTGGCAGAGCATGGGGGTCTGTAATGACTAATTTTTTCAATTTTATGTATTTTAAAAATTATTTCTTTTTTTTAATATAGCTTTTACATTTCCTGAGAAGCCTCTTCCTCAATATAGAAGAATATCTTTGCTTTGTTCCTTTTATTTTTAATTTTGGTGAGCAAAATTAAAAATAAATTTTTAATTTATTATGAGCATGTTTAAAAAACCTAAAATATGAAAATCTGAGTAACATTTGCCCTTCTAAGTGATCAGAAAAAGCCTAATAGAATCCAGGAACGTTTTAAGGCTAGGGGTAAGGTGTTAAGAATAAGCAGGTGGAGTGCTTTTTGAAATGTTTTAGCATCTGTTTTGTTAGCTTGGGTTACTATGATGATGGTAAGAAAATAGAAATAGAAGTATGACTTTTTGAATTCCTGCAGCTCTGAAAGTAACTCTCCATGTAAAGAAAAGACCAAAATTTGTTTTCATTGCAAGTAGTTTAAAAATGTATTTACCTTGTTGTAGAAGGGCACTTAGGCAACTCAGTAGGTTTCACAAGAGTAAAATAAAACTCATAGCCATGTTCTTAAAATGGAAGGAGGAATAAATTAAATGATTAGAATAATTAACTGATTTTAAATCTCTTCAAAGTGGTAAATTATCTTCCCACTTGCAGTGGGCTTAAGATTTCATCTTCAGCCCTTATGATAGTGGCAATGTTCTAACAAATCAAACCTGTACTTATGTTGCTGAAGTTTATTTGGCTTTTTCAATATAATGAAAATACTAGTGATTGCATACCTACTACTGGTAGCAGATGTGATGTGCTATGCTATAGACAAATTTGTTGTTGTTTTTATTGGTCTCAAGTTGAAAACTGGAAAAAGGGAAAAATTTAATAAGCTTATCAGAATGAAGGAGTTATGTGACTGTATTTTGGTATGCATACAAATTCTCACTTATCACTGATAAGACTTTGTAGGTATTTTTAATATTCCTGCATTTCTGGAGACAGTTTTGTAGTTGATAATTGGAATGTATAATGTGTTCCTGTTTAAAAAAAAAAAAAAAAAATTAATTCAGTTCAATTATATAAACTAGCAGTTAGAATATATGTTTTCAAATTTGTTTTATAAATTGTTAAAGTGTTGTAATTTGCAAAAGGTGTTTGGTAAAGGTTTTTTTCCAGATGATACAAGCTAAAATTATTCTTTCAAATTTAACTATTTAGCTTTGCAGAAGTTGCGTTGTGGATAGAGGCACGGGATTAAAACATTAGAGGTTAAAATCTGTCAGATTTGGTTAATCAACAGACTCATTTATTGAACCATGAAAACATGTTTATTTTCCATGACAGAATCGCTCATTAAAATTAACGTTGTAAATAAATAGCTGTGTCACACAGAAAACTGTAAAATGTTTGTTCAATATGTAGTGTTTTGTTCATAATTGTAACATTCAGTCAAATATAATGTTACAATATAATTCCAAAAGAAGCACTGCTCCAAAATGTCTTGTATCCAATGAACAGTCTCACTTGTTTACAAAAAGGCTGTAAAATGAGTTACCTTCCATTATATATGCATTCACACTTACTTACATATGATTTTCAAGAAAATACAATGCCGAGTGTTTGGCAATATAGTAAATGTATACAAAATTTTCAATCACTATCTTTTGATATAATATCAATAATATATTTTTATCATTTTGATAATAATTTATATTTTTGATTTATATATTTAATTTTATGATAGCATATATTTTTTTGCCCAAGATTAATAGGTATATGGAAATACCACTGGAAGAGAATATATTTAATTTGGCAGTAAACAAGCTAATGATTAAAGATCATGTCCCCTAGTTGGCCAAGGGTAATTAAGACAATCCAATATAATACCAACTTCTTAAAAGATAAACAAAAACAAAACAAACCACCCAAACAAGCAAACCAAAGAAAAGAAAAAATGAAAAAAATAAAAAAGGGGGAAGGGAAACAAAACCCAAAGCCTTGCAAAAACCAGAAACCAACATCCAGAAAATACGTTATTTTGTGCTGCTCAGTATCTCTTTGAGTGTTAATCAAGTGGGCCTCAACAAAATGCTTTGGCAAAACCTGTTTAATTTTATAAAAACAAATGAAAAATAACTTATTCTGATTTTTGTTGTTATTGTTGACCAAGTTGGGTTTTTTTCTTGTGTGGTTTTTTGGGGGTTTTTTTTTGTGTCTTCTCAGACTCTGCCATCACTGATCATTCCAGAGCATTCTGGAAACACTTGTTCATAACTCATTTGCATTAAGATGGTTTTGTAACTTTGGGAGAGAAATGGAGAAATAAATGGAGACTTTGGGCTACCAGGAGCTGCTTTTGTTACCCAAGCACTTCACCCCTTGTCTCATGGGTGTTTCTGGTGTCATCTCTGGAGTTCAGCTGTCATTGTGCAGTGTCCCAGGTCACTTTGGGAAGCTGATTCAAAATGCCTTTTACTTTGTTCAGTTGGACGAACTGAAGAGGTGAAGAGCCCTGAGATTTGGGAGTTCTGGGTGCTTCTTTTTTTGATTCGCAGAGAGTTGTGTGGAAGTTGGAGAGATGTATGGGAAAGGGTTAGAAGAGTGAGGAGGGGAGGGGAAGGAGGTGAGGAAGGCACTTTGGGTGATAGATGCCTGGGTGGGAGGTTATTCTTCAGGGCTTGCCTTTCTTATGCGCTCACCAGACTTGTGTGTGTCTTCTGTGTACATCTACCAGGACCATATTTCCAATATTTGTGGAGCCAGGGGGGGCTTAAATTATTCTCATTTACTTTTATTTGTTGTTTCACTGTGTTGGAATTTCAGCTGCCAAACTGTGATCTTGAATCAAATCAAGACTTCTCCAGGAGTTATGAGGAAAAAAGTTTTTCATAATGTAAAACTGTATTTGTATTGTTGGTTTTTTTTCTCATAGAAGGTGGCAAAACAGCCCATTTCTCAAAAGTAAGACTGTGGAAATTGTGACAATCATTCATCATTATTAATGTCAACATTACAGGCAGGAACCATGAAGCTGATACTAAAATAACTTCAATAATTATTTTTGTTAAAAACTGCTGGGTTTTTCCCGATCTCAGAAATTAGGTAGCTTTTAACTTTGAAAAAGTCTAAGAAAACTGGCTATTAAAGATAAATATTAGATAATAGATTATATTTATACAGTCTATATGGATTTGCTTTACCACTATTGATAACATTCTGTTAATTGAACTACGACAGTGAGGTGGAAGGTGTCCATTGTAATTCCGTGTTGCTTGACTGTCAGGCACCACAGTAAAGATCTGTTCACCTCCTGTTTGATTCCTTGGAGTTGAGTGTTTTAATTTTAGAACATAACATGCATGTAATAAAGATTATATTAAAAAGAATGTTTCAGAAATTTGAAGGAATGGGAGGTGTCTCTAATATCCTGAGAAGATAAGAGGCTACCAAGTCCCATGACAAAAGAAATTTGGGGTAATTGTTCTTTTACATAAAAGTTCTGGTGAAACAAGGGTCATCCAAATCAACAACTTGGTATCTCTCTAGTAGTTCAAGTAAAACTACAAAACCAAAATGAGTTATTTGTTAAAATATTGATCAGTAAAAATATTATCATAATGTGACCAATTTTGGTGGCAATAGACAATCAGTTGTGTTATCAAGGTATATATGTGAGAAATTAGAACCTGGGAGAAAATAACATTTCTTTAGCATGTTATGTGGTTCTATAATGGTAAAACTATGGATGACCTTGTGTACCCAAGTGCATAATATTATTCTGCCCAACCTGTTAATGGGTTTTTCTTATCTAAAATTTTGAGTCCTATCAACTAAACTAGTAGCTTGTTATAGAAGAAAATGTGATTGTTTTTCAGTACCACAAATATGGAAGCAGGAGCAAGAAGGAGGTTAAATGAGATCATGTTAAATATCTAGAAAACCCCATAACCCATCAACGACAAAACATAACCAATGAAAAAAAAAGCCTACCCAAACAAACAAAACCAAGCAAA
This sequence comes from Nesospiza acunhae, assembly GCA_013398715.1. Classification (NCBI taxonomy): domain Eukaryota; kingdom Metazoa; phylum Chordata; class Aves; order Passeriformes; family Thraupidae; genus Nesospiza; species Nesospiza acunhae. Next base: position 890,217 of record VZSU01001019.1, read on the forward strand.
TTGCAAAACAAAAAAATAATGCCGTACAAGCAAACCCAACTGTCTATTTAAAAGTATTTCAGGTCAGTTTACAAAAAGAAATTTTACGTGATTAATTAGTAGTCCAAACACAAAAGGTTATATTTTTAATCTTTTTAGACTTATTAAAGAATTATTAATGTCTTTGTTTTAAGATAAGTGTTTGTGTAATTTAGAGAAAAACAGCAGAAAATTTATAAAACTCAAATTCAGCTTTTTTTCCTCAACTGTCCTACAAAATCAGTAGCATTTTGTGATTTCAAGTGATACGTCTTGTTTGACTTAGTTTAGAAAATTTCAGACAGTATTTTGCCTGTTTAAATTTCTAATTGTAGGTAGTTTTACTTCTGTGCTCTTGGAAGCATTGGTGTGTACTTATGGCTTGCAGGTCCCCTGTAGGAATTCAAGGTTTACCATTTTGGTAGCACTTTTTTCCCTCCCTGTGTAAGACATAAATACATAGTACTTGGAATAATTCATCATGGAATAGTTGTTTATTTTTTTTTCCTTAAAACTCATGACTCTAAAGGAATATGAATTTAGTTTTAGGCATGATGAGCCTTTGAATTATCTCTGTCATATCAGTATGTTAATGCAGTTAAACTTCTAATTTGAAGGCAAACAAATGTGTTTACTGAAGCTTGTTCTCGCCTGTTGTAGTTCTAACCAGAAATACATTAAATGCTTGCATGCTAAATGGCATCAAGACTCTGTGATAAAGACCTTCATGGAGTTTGACTCTTGAGCATGGTGAGTGCTTTGCCTGAAAGGCACAGGTGCAAAGAAGGTGTGTAACATCAGCTTTGCTCTGCTGCAGTTGCTGTGCACTGTCTTTAACACAGTAAAAAAAAAAAAAAAGTAATCTGTGAAGCTGTTGACAGGGCTAGAAATCTATATCTGGAATACCATGAAGGAAAAAAAAAGCTCAGCTTACCTTTTCAGGTTGAGAAAAATTACTTTCAGACTTGGAACTGTAGAGGGACGTTTTTAGGGCCTTGGTATTTCTACGATTCCTGTCAAGAATTAAGAAGAGCATCTAAAGTCAGATATGTAAAAGTGTAACTGTTGACACAAAAAAGCCTGTGAAGGAGTAGAACCTTTTCCACTGCAATTCAGACTTAAAGGAAGGTAGGAAAATACAGTTAAGAAAACAGCAGCAGAGATCTAGATTTGATCTAATACGTGTAAAAATATTTTTGCGTATTTGGATTCCATGCTTTTAATTTTCTTCAAATACCATTGAATTAAGAAAAAGTGTATGTGCTTTAATTTCTAAACTACTTTTGTACGTAAAATGTTGACTTCTTTTGGCTGAGATATCATTATTCATAAAATTAAAATATAATATTACCTTTGAGTCATAGAGTATCTTAATAACTTAAAAAATTGAGATTAAAATATGTATTTAAAACCATGGGGTTTTTTTTAGCTAACTTTAAGTGGCTTGACAATTAAAGGGCAATGAATTTCTGTTGGTCCACTTGAATTAATTTGTTGGTATTCAGTGATTCAGACCCATTCAGTCTTAAACTTCCCCTATGGCCTTTAGTTCTGAGACTTCTCCATTCAAATAGTGGAAGGAAATAAGAATTGGAAAGGCGGTGATTAATTTATTGCATTACTTCATGGTTGAACTGTTGGGGATTATAGAAAGCTGGCATCAATGCTTGTTTTCCTGGAACTGTGCATGTTTACTAATTCAGTTGATTCTTTACATTTTTTGTGTGCATCTATGTATTGCCAGGGAATTTTCAATTAAGATTTTCCAATTTGTCAGAATTTTCAATGAATTTGGCACAGAGCTAACAGTGTTTAGATGTTGCACTTGCGCAATTCCTCCCTGATTTAGAGACTTTTTTGAACAAAATTACTGTCTTCTCTGTTTTTTAGCTGTACTTTATCTCTTTGTAGATATTTCAGAATGGAAACTTGTCATTCTTGCTTTCTTTTTTTAAAGTATCTTTTTTGTATGTACGAACATGTATATATTTGCAGTCTGAAGATTGCTTTAGTTCTTATTCAGTATTTATTGAAATTACAGATTCTCAGCTGTTGGCAGAGGTGTGTTTTTTTTTTTTGTGGGAGGCGCAATGTTATAAATTACTTGGGGTGAAATGCAGGTAACTCTTGGAGAGTCAATTTTTTAAATTGCTGCCCTAATTGTGTTCTGAATATTGTCCTGTAACTGCCACAGGGACAAAATGCATTTTATTACTGGCTCTCAGGTCTCTTGAGGGTCTTAAATGATGAGGTCTTCCCCGCCTAATTGTGGGGTCATGTCATTGTTTCATGCCTGGGTGGGACCCTGAATCAGTTGCTGGAATGGTGGTTCTGATGTCCTGGTTTAACTGCTCATGCTGAAGTTTTCCTTCTGTCTTTATCACGGTGTTGTTTGATTGATCAGTGATGTAAAAGTACAGTGATACAGATGAAGGAAACCTGTAAGGCACTATTTACCAGAACTGATAAGGATACTGGAGCTCTTTCCTTAGAATTCTCAGTTACAGGAGCTGTGAATGCCAACGTTTTCCCAATATTGACTTGCTTCTTGGAGCACCGCAGAGAGATGATTTGCTGGCCAGCTGTGGGCAGTTGGTTCCTTTTTTGTTCCTTTTCCAGACTGCATTCTTTGACTCCAGGTTTGTGCTTTGCTTGGTCCTTAGTGTGATCTCTCAGGCGTGGACTTAAATATCCTTGTCTATAGCCCTTACTTAGCCAATAGTTGGAAAAAATGAAACCTCCTTTTATCAGTCAATATTTTTCTCCTTGTTGACTAACTCTTCATAAAGGGCATTTATAAGTCCAGGAATTTTAGAAGCTTTCCATTGATACTGATTGAGAGCGTAAGATCTGTTCCAATGTATTTAAAATTCTCATTGTTTTAGAAACTCACCCCAAAAACCTAGATTCACTTTTCCCCTTTTGTGTTTTTTTACTGGTTTTTGCATATAGGAAAATATTTGCTAAAACGTGAAGTCATGGTCATGTTTTAGGTCAGACTGAGTTTCCAGCATGAATTGGCCCTATAGCTTTTTGTCCTGTTGTGTTTCAACCCAAAATAATTAAAAAAAAAAAAAAAAAAAAAAAAAAAAAACAAAAAAAAAACCAACAAAAAGACCAAACTAAAACAAAAAGAAACCCTCAAGAAAATCCCCAAGACTCGTACCCACTTGAATATTTTTTCTGACAGCTTGGGACTCTTGAAATAGCATTAAAAAATTATTAAACATGATGAAATTCTGAAGGCGATCTATCAGCTCATTCATTAACAATAAGTAGAAGGAAAAGCTAATGAACATTTTCACTAGTAGTTCACTAGGCTCAGTGCTGAATAATAGATACATAATTTAAACATCTGCATGCTCAACAGTAGCTTCAGAACGAGATCAGCTGCGCTGTTCTTAGACGGGCAGGGTGGTGTCGCTTGCCTGCTGTGAGTTCAGCTGCTTGATTATACTTCAAGCCTGAGTAATATGTCCAGAGTAATCGTTTTAAATGCATCTTATGTATTTTTTTTACTGTGTCTTGCCATTTAGTGAGGCAACCATCCTTCCAAGCAGCCTTTCCACATGGTTATTTTAGTGACCCCTTTCAGCACTTTGATGTGAAAATGCCCAGGATCTTAAGCTTAGAAAATGTGCTTACTCTTTTGTTACTTTTTTGATACCTTTCACAATGAGTTTTTTTTTTTCTATTGCAAAATGAAGCCTGCAGAACTGACTTCAGCCCTTTTTTCTTGGTTTGGCATGGCAGAAACTTGAAGGTTATGTCAAGTTGCATTTTATTTGTGATAAAGAAGCTCTTAGAAGTTTTCTGTTTGGATTTAGTACAGGAGACTTTCTGATTGGACACGTGGCTCATGCAGCGTGGTTTTTGGACAGCATTTGTTGGATTTGTCATGAAGACAAAGCTTTGAGTTCTTCCCCTGTGTATGTGCTACTGGGAAAAAAAAAGAAAAAAAAAAATTGATCTGAAAGTCTCTAGCCTAAAAGCTGCCATCCTCAACCCTACAAAAATTTCTCCTGCCCAAAGGAGCTTCTAGAGGAATATACAAACCACGAGTAATGGCCAGAAGCAGCGTAGCAGGTTCATAGATTTAATCTAAGGTTTCCAAGTCTCTTGTGTGACTCTTGAAACTTATCTATTATTATTATTAAACTATTGTTTTCCTACAATATTGGCTTTTAAGAGTTTATTTAAAAATCTGGAGACTGTATGTTACACACACACTGTGTGTTATATGGATCCAGATCAAGTGAGTTGTTCCATTTTTGAAGGCCGTGTGCTGTGGCAGAAATGAAATAAACCTATCAGCTGGGCTGGTTTTTTGTCAGAGGCAGATGTGGGACAGGGAATAAACCAGATGTTTGGTCCAAATAGTCACTGCAATTGCGGTGGAAAACAAGGTAGAGTTTTTATTGTAATTATGAGTCCAGTAAGTATGCTGGTAGTGTCAAACCAGGTTAAAATAATTAAAATTGCAGAAGAAAATACTAAATTTAAGATTGCTCTTACATTTACATGTAAGCGAAGAGAAGTAAAGGATAAAAGATGTGCTGCTTGTAAGTGGTGAGTTTGAGCTGTGACAGGCAGTGGGGGGACAGAACCTCCTTCTTGAGTAGAAGATTTTGCAATTCTCTTTCTTTAGTAACTTTGGTTTATTTTTCTGGGAATTCACTTGTTTGGGCTTTTTGGATGGAGATTTTTATTTCCACCTGTGCTCTTCTTGTGGAATGTTAATTCCTTGAGATTGAACATAGAGACTTGTAAACATACCAAGAAGAGCCCAAAAAAATTGCCAATGAAATCTGTTAGCACAACTCATATATTGCAACAAATTTATTTTGGAAAATTCATAGGATATGCAAGAGTTATTCCCAAGTCATCATGTACAATCTGTGGTGGTTCTCCTTCTGTGGAAGATCGATTTTTATTTATATTTACATTTCACCCATTAAGATCTTGGCTCAAAAGATATTAGGAGTAACCTGGCCAGTGATTGGAACCCAGTTTAGCAATAAGGAGAATGGAAGAGTAGGGAAGAGGAGGGGTTGTTTGAGATATGGCAAGAATTTGGACATTAGAAAGGTGCAGAACTGTTTTAATTTGGAGAATAAGGAGTAAAAGGGTAAGCTATAGGCATAGCTGTCTCTTTCACCTACAGGAAACTACCTTTTTTTATTAACTGGCTCATCAAAATGTACACAGAGCAGAAAATTAATTCAGCAGCAAGGCAGGTTAGGCAGGTTTCTGTTGTTTTTTTTTTTTTTTGTTTCGTCTTGTTTTAGGTTGGACCCATTTAGTCATGTCTTTTCAAGAATTTTTACATAACTGAAATGCTCGTGTGTGAAACCATTTGAAAGAAGGGACCTCAAAATTTCAGCTTTTCCCATTATTGGGAAAAAAATCAAAATATTTATCTGTCAAAGCTATTTCTCTGAATAAAACATTTATATAATTTGGGGTTTTTTATAGCTGTTATGGTCTTGCATGGAAATGTTTGAAAGGGTGTGAACTTTATAAAAAGAGAACCAAACACAAACAGAAGAGCAGCCAAGCGTATTTGGGTCTGCTGTGCTGTGGAAATGGTCAACAAGGAAATTGGGGCTGATCTATGTAAAAGGGCATCAAACCAACAGCAGTGAAACCCAGGGCTGGCAGCAGGATGACATGAGCAAACAGGAGCAGTGTGATGTCTGTGAAGATTTTACTGGATTAATAATAAATAGCTATACATAAATAATTAGTTTTTGACAGTTTCAATGACAAGTCATCCAAGGGAAAAAAAAAATCTGCATATTTGAGTTGAAAAATGACAAGTTGGAGATGACAGAGGGAAA
>VZSU01001019.1:896099-909595 GCA_013398715.1 Nesospiza acunhae
TGCTAAATACAGGTGATTATTTTATTTGAAATTAAAAATAAGCTTTTGATTCAGTTATTTTTAAATTGTTAGGCCTTCTCAGCTGCAAATTTTGCCAGGTGCCAGAATTTCTAACACCAAGCACATAACTTGTAAGTAATCAGTGACATTCCTAGGCATCAGTGAATATCTTTCTACTGATGAAATGCTGTTTAATGTGGTGAAAAATAAGTTTCCCTTTTCCCCCCTATGTAATTAAGAGAATTTGTGGAACTCTGTGATTCAGAAGCAACAGCAAGGTTTTTAAAATATTGCCTATTTCAAATTAATATATCAATCAATTGGGTAACTTGTATGTGCTATGGATTTTTTTTTTTTTGTGCATCTCTAGAGCTGGATGAAGAAATACCCTTTTTTAGCTTGCCAACAATGCTTAAAAATATCCCAGCATCACAGAATATCCAGAGTTGGAAGGGACCCCCAAGGATCCTGGAGTCCAACTCCTGGCCCTGCGCAGCACCATGCCCAAGAATCGCATTATGTGCCCCAGGGTATTGCTCAAGTGATTCTGGAGCTCTGTCAGGCTTGGTGCTGTGCCCACTTTCCTGGGGAGCCTAGGAATCTCACATACATTTGTAAATATGACTTGGTTTCCCATTGTTTTATCTCAGCAATCTCACTCACCTTACTGAAGCTTAAAGCGCTGTGAAAATCAATAGGCAAAAACTGAAACCTGTACTTAGCGTTGACACATCACTCCTAAAAAAGTTTCCAAGTATGTAAAAGATGTAAAACCCCCTTTGTTATTCCCTCTTTGGCCTGTTACCAGTGGGGTGAATTGCTCATTGTTGTAAAGTTAAGTCAAGAAAGCCTCAGGAATCTGACAAGAGATGCAGTTGTGCCCATCCAGTGTCTGTGCTGTCATGGAGCCAGAAAAAGGCAGATGTTGGAGCAGTGGTGGTGGTTGCAGGTGGATCTGCTCCTCATTATATTACTTTATAATGCCCATCTTTGAGCCCAATGTGAGTCTGAGAAAAAAATGAGGAAGGCTTTATTGCTGTCTGGAAGGTTATCATGCCACTTTTTGTTGCAGGAGGTGATGGTAAGAATCCTCTTTCAAATTTATCTTTACACTCAATTTGTTGGTTTTTTTTTTTTTTTTTTTTTTTTTTTTTTGATCTTGGTATTGAAAAGGTAAGAGGCTTGTCATGTCTATAATGAAATAAAGAATACCTTTAAAATGCTTAATTACTTACAAATTTGTAAAAATAGTACCTTTTAGGTAATGAGAGGTGAATATGTTATCACAGCACGATGCAGTATTCCAGCATCTCATTTTAAGGTACTGCCCTCAGGTTTGATTGGCAGCAGGTAAAAAAGGTCTAATATATTATCTGCAAGCTATGTATTTGTTGTAATTTTTAATAATGACTAGGCTCAGCTCAGGTAAGCTTATTTAGTTATCATACGTGTCAGGCCTCCAGTTAGCTGAGGATTACTTCAGGAGGTTTGTTGTTTTACTTAGAGATGTGTCAAAAAATAAACCTGTGAAGATGATACTTCAAGAGCCACCTCCGATAAACTTCAACGTGTTTTATTTTTGTGTCTTGATTTGAAATGTTGTATGGTAAATACTAAACTTAGGAAGGAAATCTGGGCTCCCTTTTAATCTTTGACTTTAAATGCTGTCAACTTTCAGGGAGCAAAACCTACTGAATCTCTGTGTGTGTTTTGGTGTGATGCTGATCTCACTGTGGTTGTCACAAGACTAAAGGTTTTATTCAGTGATACAGAGATCTTTCAGGTATCAGATGTGGCATGTTTTAAAGAATTCCTCTGTAGCTCATGTGTGTGTTCATCTGGCTGTATCTGAATATACATGAGCTCTTTTTTATTTTCATATTGTAGAGTGTGTTTCCAAATAGATTTTTACAAAAACATAAGAGCTTTGATCAATACTTTAATTTCATCATATATTTGATCTTTTGATAATTGCAATTGCTTTCTAGTATACTCGTATCCATATTGATGAAAGAAGCACATTGTGCTTGGAAAAGACAGCACAAAAATAGCCTTGTATCTCTGAAGATTGCTATGCAAAATAAAATGAGCTAATTATTCACAAAATTGTATTTCTAAATAGTTCTGATTGCTTTTAAGCAATTCTTGGAAGGAGTTTTAATGCTTAGAAAGTGAGTTAATGCAGCTCAAATGCAAAACTTTGAACTTGGAATGGGTTTTAACTAGAGTGAAGTTAGAGCTTTGTATTTTAGATGTGTGTTGGTTTGTCCTACTACCTTGTAAAACCTAGATGAGCTTTCCACAGAATGAGGTAGCTAAGTAATGAGTTTATATTTTTTGCTTCTGTCATTAACCACCGCCTTCTGGTGTTATAAGCAGATGACCAAAATGAAGCTCATTTGCCATGGCCCACAGCATGCCAGGCTTTCAGTTCCTGTCGTGCGCCTCAGCCCTCCTTGAGGGGGTTTCCTGCTTCTCAGGGCAATGGTCTGCCATTCCTACTGGTGCTGTATTCCATGGATTCTGAATATCCATAAAACATGACAGCAGCTCTGCTGTGGATCCTTGCCGGGTTTCTTGCACGAGTGAAAGAGTTGCTACATCTGTAATGGCAAATACCTCTTGTTTACTCAAAGTTCTGTGTTTTGTGTTTGATAGAAAACGCCTAGTTAATGAAACATCCCATCCTTGCTACTTGTTGCCATGAAAATTAGTGTTACAAGCAGATGAAATCAATAGTTAAATTATGCCTGACCCAAGATGACATGCCAAGAGATATTATCCATTTTGGAAGAGCATTGGTGTGTGGAAGTTGTGTGAAGAATGTGACTGCTCAGCCTTTTGTGAAGGATATATGTTATCTAGGACAACTAAAATGATGTTCATTTGTCTTTAAATCATTCAAGTTTTCATTAAGCTTAATTGCACTGGAAGTTTAAAGAGTCTGTACAAAGATAATTAGAAAATAAATGTACCTCTTAACAATTTTTTGGAGTCTTATAATAAAAGAACTTACTTCAATTAGTTAAATGATTTCTTAAATATCTAATTGACTAGAAAGTTTTGGGAATTAACCTCTGCCATTAATATGCAACTGTCGCATCATTTTTCATATATAGACAGCTGAATTCTGGCTTTAGGTGTGCACCTCAACCTAAATTCTAGATTTTTCTACAATTGAAGGCCACATAACATGGAGTGTTTTCTATTTACATTTCCACATGGATTGCATCATCTGTTGAGTAGGTAACTTTTCTGTCTTTTACACTGAGGAGATGTTTACAGAAGGTACCCTAGTGCTTTAATGACTTCTTTAACTGCCTCTATGCTTTATGTGAACTTTAAGTTTACAGGTTGGTACCTGTAAAAAAAAAAAAACAAAAAAAACCCAAAAAAAACAAAAAAAAAAAAACAACAAAACTGTCTAGTTTTGGACCTAAATTACAGCCAAGAGGGAATGCTGTCTGCCTTGCTCTGACATGCTCTGGTTTTATTCATAGTGTGAATCCTTGTCTTATATGACCTGGATTTTGAGCAAGACAGTGTAGCTAGAACATGTTTAGAAGAAAAAAAAAACCTAAAATCCTTTACTTTAAGATTGTGGGTTGTTTTGTGGTTTTTTTTGGTTTTTTTTTTGATCAAAACTTGAAGTGTTGCTCTTAAATACTGCATACATTGACTTTTAGATAAAAGTAGTCATGCAAAACTTCAAGTAACTGTGTCATTAGAATTAAATGTATGTTTCTTTGCTGTTTCTTTTAAATGCTCAATGGTTACTAATAGTGAGTGACCTTTAAAAAATTATTTTAATTTCCTTTTAAGGAAATAGATGTATTTAGCTTAAGTATCCTATAATTTGAAAGCTAATTTCAGCTCTCTGGGAGTGGGATTTATCATTATGGAATTAAGATTAACTGTAGATATGTGTCTCTTCCTTCAGTGAAATTAGACAAGTAGTATTTACTTATGTACAGGAATACCAAGAGAACTGCTAAATAGTCCAAAAAAACCCCAAAACTTTTCAGATATGTAATGTAATGCATCTCTCCTCTCTGAAAAGTAACACAGACACAATTTTGTGCTATCAAATTTTTTTGATAGTTTGCCCGTTTTCCTACTTGCCGAAGAAAAAAAGAAATAAAATTAGTGGTTTGTGTCATATTGTGTCCCCTTTCCATCCCCATCACACTAAGCCACACAATGAATTGAGATTTTGATTAAGAAAACTGAAGTTCAGCCAGCTGTCTGGGATTTTTTCTTTGTGATAAGTGCTTTTGGAATTACAAGGCTTTTATATAGTATTCCAATTGAAAATTGTGTGGACAGTTAAAATTTTAATGTATAATTATCCCATACTATAGCAATGCAATTGCAGTGCATGCATGCCAGTAGCGTGGTAAATTTTCTTCATGATCTTTAAATTTTCTGAGTATTTCTCTCTGGCTACACGTAAGTTCAGATTTCATATGTAGTCCCACATACATTGGAAAGTTAAAAGTGAGTACAGAATTTTTAAAAAAGTTAAATTTGAGGTGTAGTTCAATTTTTAAATTGAAGTATGATTTGATTTAGTCAGGAGCAATCATGGAACAGCAATTGTTTTGGCTATCAATATTGTACAAGACAGTCTCAAGGTCACTTTAAGCATGTAAATCATTTTATTCACTATTTTTGACTAATGACTACACTTTGCTGTCACATTAATAGTCTGACGCTGGGAAATCACAAAAGCATAACGTCGGAAAATGCAGTTGCTTAGGAAATTTTTCGCTGCAGCACTGATGTAATTTGAAGGACTTTATGAAAGAAGTTAGAGGGGTTTTTGTCTCTAAATTAAATTACTGTAGTGCAGTTGATTTCAAGCGTGATTTTTATTTAAGACAATAAGGTAGTATCTCCTCCTAATAATATTGTATCAACAAAAGAAATGCAGCATATATTAGAACCTCACAAACCCTTTCTTTGCTCATGAGTGACTTTTCCTTTGCCCTTATGGAAACTGGACGTAGAGCACATTTCGTGGTTTGGTTTCATAATAGAAATTTGATGTATAATATTGAACTACATGGTAATGGTGAATAAATACTTTAAATGCTATTTTCATTATTTTTCATTTGCTTGTTTAGGAAAAACCTTTGTCTCGCCAATGCTTTATACAACTGCCATGAGTTTTTCATGCTCTGGAGTTAGATAAGCGTTATCCTTGCAAACTTAGATAAGAAATATTGCTACTTTGGAATACAAACTGGAGGAATCCACAATTATGCATGGGCTGACAGCGTTTGAAGGACTTTTTACACATAGTATTAAACAAGTTATAAGGAGTAAATAGATGGTTTATGGCTTCCCGTTTAGTTACCTGATACATTCAGAAGTTCCACAGCCATCGGCAGAAATTAATCCTCTGTGTGTGAACAGGGCCAAGTTTTGTGCTCAACTGGATTATTACCTGTTAAAATGAGATACTCAGGACTTTATTCCCTGCATTTTTAAAATTTGCTTAATAATTGCTTGAAGTTGTGCCAGGCGAGTTTTAGGTTGGATATTTGGCAAAATTCCTTCACTGCAAGAGTGGTGAAGCGTTGGAACAGGCTGCTGAGGGAGGTGGTGGAGTCACCATCCTGTGAAGTGTTCAAAAAATGAGTGGATGCAGCAATTCATGCTATGCTTTAGTGGCCATGGTGGTATTCAGTTGAAGGCTGGACTTGATGATTTTGGAGCTTTTTTTGCGACCATAATGTTTCCATGATTCTCTTTTGGACTTTTAGCCATGCATTTTTTCTGCAGTCTTTTGTTAAACAGTGGAATGGTGTGGACCTGATCTCACTCTGGACCTAACTTATGTACTTAGGTCTTAGATCTTGAGATGCATCATTATGAACTTCATTATAGATTATCTGTTGCTCTGCAGGAGTACTTAAATATTCTGTCATGAAATATGCTATGTACTTTTTTCATATGTTTACTACACTATTCCACTCGGCAATTATGCTCTAGAAAAACATAAAAAGAAAACTGCTTTTCCTAAACCTTGGGTGTGTAAGAGCCTACAGTGGCATCTAAGAGCTGCTGTGATACAAAATTTTGATAGGTTATCCACAGCAAGACAGTCTAACCTTCTATTCATAATATTGGCAAGTTTTTTTGCTGAAGAATTTCTGCAGGAGAACTGTGTTTGTACAATGAAGGATGGCAGGGGTATAGCAGGACCAGTTTTAAGAGTCCTCTCCACACCACTGGAAATTCTTGAGGATTATGCGAAGCACCAAGTAATCCTACTTGGTCTGGATGGCTTTGCATCTCACTTTGCCTTCAGCAGTCTGGGTGCTGAAGTGAGATTGGTGAGATGCACTGAAATGTGGAAATGTGTCACTAGTGTCCCCTGAGCGGGCAGCTGGGAAGCTTTGGGGCTTTGTGAGCGACATTTCTGAAGAGCTACATTTTAGCTTGCCTATGGTTATGACTACACGTTCTGCTAATGTGATGTAGTTACGTTTTTCAGATATGCTCAGTTTCTAGCAACTTCCAATTCATTACATCCTTTGAAGTTCAATTCATTGGCAAATCTCCCAGATTTGAAGGCACAGCCTTTCCTGAAGCTAATGCAATTTTGTCTAACATACTATAGGAAGATATTAATGTTTTTGGTAAAGGTTTTGCTGTTTATTTTTTTTTTCTATCTATTGTAAACATTTGAGAGCCTAGACTTTTTTTAGCGCATGTAGCTTATGTGTATCCACTGATGAAGAAAACTTTTTTTCTGATATTCATAATTGCTTTCCGTTCATGCTACTCATTAATAAATGCTGAATTCATTAAATCTCTGGAAGAACATTTCATAGTTTAAACTCATTTGGCATTACCTAAAGCACAGTGTGTTCTGCTAAAGAGAGAAAACACTAAAATACGTAAATGTGCCAGTTCAGAAAAGTTGTCTCAATTTTATCAGACAAAACTTCAGATCTTCCACCAGCTTCACTGAAAGCCTTGAAAGTGAATATGGTAGTCACGAAAATTAATCATCTTTGTAACAGTGTTCTGTTAAAATGTTGCTTTAGGCAGTGTATTCTGAACGCAATCTTTATCCATTTTGTTTTTCAAAGATTTTGGCACTCCTCTTGTTGTAGCAGAGCAGAATCGTGTCAGTGCTCTAGCTTAATGAGCTGCTTGGATTTTACACAAATGTGACTTCTACCAAATTGTTGTTTTGTGATCCACTTTGCTGTGAAACATTTCCATCTCCATCCTTTAAACTTGAATTCAAAGATATTTTAATTCAGAAATCTCATGAACATGGAACTAATATACTTTCCAAATTAAGTCTGTCGTGTTCTTCCTTCCACCAAGTGTGCTTATCCTTTTCTCTTCTTTTTCCTAGGTGAGTAACTGAAGGTTAACAGAATTCCTGCTTGCCAACAATGCTCATTGCATTTTTGTAGTATGTGGTGGGTAAGTAAGAAAGATACCATTTATTATTTTGTTGGTTTTTTTTTTTTAATGAGCACACAAGCAAAAATGAGTCATTTATAATAACTCCTGCAATGGCATTTTAATCCTTATTGATGTGTGCCACAACTGGCTGCTACATTAACATTCCATAAAAATGTGCAGAAGATTCAAAAATATATTTCATATGGGGAAGCTTGGCTTGGTTTGGATACTCAGTTTCGCGGAGTTGTCTGACACTGGTGTCCTGTTGTTTGAAATATGTGGGTAGGGCAGGCTTGCAAACATTTAGAATTGTACGTGTGAAAATGGTTTGTGTAGGAACAAGTGTTCCATGAAAGATTCACAGTCATAGAAACTTATTCAGAAAATTATTTCACAGATTTAGATGACTATTTTGGGCTTGTGGCTGCACAACTTATGAATAAATGTGTTGTATTTTGAATTTAATTAATGTTTAGCAATATGCTTTGGAGTTATATTTCCTCTGCAAGAGTTAGTAGGAAAAAAAAGTTTTTTGTAGGTTAATACTCAACTTATATATTTCTTCATTGGGATTTGCATCATTTATATTTGTTATAATAGGTTTTTTTTTTTTTTTTTCTGGAAGACTTTTAACCAAAGTGGCTTGCCTATGCTGGATTTACTTCTTATCAACAACTGCATGTATGATGGGAAAAACTGGCAGTGAAGACTTTTGCTCTAATCCCAGCCCTGCTGGATTGCATTGTACAACATTACCAGCAACTCCAGGGCCAGCAGTTTTCATTGGAAATGTCTGTTATATCAGTCAGAAATTACAATTAATAGAAACATAGCTGTAGAAAAAATACACTTAAACATGGCAAAATGGTGAAAAAAAAAGTTCTGAAGTCACATTGGTGAAAATAGTTCTGACTTCAAATCATGTTTATTTAGATGCTTCGTTTGTGAGACTTGAATTTTTTCATGCTAATGTAGTGGTTCTTTTTTGTCTGAAAGTGTGTTGTCAATGTGGACGCTTGAATTGTCCAATGCCCAGTTGGTTTAAATGATGGAAGAAGGAAGGAAGTGTTTAAAATAAGCCTCAGACAAAGTTCCAGATTCCCTAGGAAGCCTGACATGTGTTCCAAACTGAGTAGAGTTTATTCAGTCATACCTGTACAATGATATTCAGGAAACATAAAAAGAGCATGCTTCTAGGAAGTGAGACTTTTGAGGGGGGGGTTTAAACCTGGGAAACTTAAAGTTGATTTAAAAAATGCTGAGTGGCCCCATGTGATGCATGTCATGTGTATAGAGGGATGCATGAGTAGAGCAAAGAGCACAGAAATGTTCAACAATCATGAATTCAAATCCTCAAGGCAGAGGAGTTGTATTAAAAATTTAGTGAATGGGATAAATTCAGGATCCCAGATAGCCATTTTGTTATGGCTTTCTTATTTGGGCTCTGTCATTTTTTGTTACAGCCATGACTTACTCCACTGTTAAACTTTTTCTTTAAATGTTTAAAAACAACTTTTACAAAAGGTGGAAGAAATGTTATAGAGATATTTTATCTGGTTTTATGTTCTTGGGTAGCAGGTTAACTTTTCAAGAACTATTAAAACTACTTCAAAGTTCTGATGAATTGCAGAAACAATAAGTGATGTTTTCCTCTAATTTGAGGACTTTGTTTTTGTAAAACTTATTCTGTCAAATCTTAAACTGATTGCTTCAATTGAAATACAGAGAAGCCAGTGATAAGCTCAAGAAACTGAATGTAAATCTTGATTTTGAGGGTCGGTAATGTCAGTAATTCACCCCATAGGAAAGTATTTGGTAGTTTTCATTATTATTTTCTTTATTTTTCTTTAAGTGATTCTTTAACTAATACTGCAATGTATGAAATATGGATGGAACCAAAATTGACAGTATTCATAGAATATGGATTGAACCAAAGATGACAGTAATTTATAGACTTGAAAGGTGTTTTTGAATAATTTCCATCTGCCCGGGTATCTCCATCTACCAAAGGAAGTAACTAAAGTGTGATTTATTGTCTGCTCCGTTATCAATTATGTTGCGGGGAGCTAGTCACAGTTGCATGGATCTCATGAACAAACTTAAGGGAAGTTCATGAAAGGAAATATGAAGGCCATTGATTTATGTTCTAGGTTGGATTCTGTTTAGATGCATAGCTTTGAATATAGTAGTCCTGGAATAAGAAAATTAATAAGGAACAAAAATATTCCTTATTCTATGTGTAATTGCTAACATAAAAGCAGGACTTAAAGCCTGGAATTTTTATGTCAGCATTAATTAGCTACTGGAGAAGCCTCTGATAGTATAAGAATAGATCCAAATATTGGTGACTTACACTTCTTGAATGTAGAGTAGATTGTATTGATCCCATATGCTGTATCGAAGTAATGTGAATTGCATTTAATGAAGTTGAAAAGCTAAGCAAAATACAGTGAAACTTTAACATAGATATGTTAATAAGCAGTATTAGGAAAAAATCAGTTGCAAAATACCAATGCCATTTTCATTTTAGGTAACTACTAAATGTGGATGAATACCGTGTGTAATCCAAATGCAGAATTTTATAAATAAGCTGAGTTGCATTTTAAAATAATAGCTACCTTTAAAAGTTTCTGTAGGCATATCTTCTGACACCTTGATTAATTACATAAGCTTGTAATTACTAAATTGGTCTTTTTATGTTTCTATGAGTAGACTTTTGTTACCAATTACAGCAGTAATGGCTTTTGTAAGTGCTGGAGACACTTTATTGTACTATTTAAAAAAGAAAATACACTTTTAACACCCATTTTTGTAGTCAGGTTGCTGTTTCTCTCTACTTTACATAAAGCTTGATGTGAACCCTTCACTGGCTTGTAGTTGAAACTGCTTAGATCTTTGGCTCTATAAACCAGAGCATATCCATCCTTCCACCCTACTGTTTGTGTTCTCCCTCCTGCCCGAGACGTTTAGGTTTGGCTTGTGGTATTAATTGAACCATAAAATTTCTGAAAATGGGAATAACTGATGGCAACAGGAGCATCTTCCTAAAACTTTTGGCGAGCCACTTTAAAATTCAGCTGATAGAGAAGCAGCCACAGCACTTCCTATCAAAACCCAGAGGCATTCCGTGCCTCCTGACTCCCCTGCAGCTGCAAAATAGGTGCAGCCAAACTGCACAATTCCTCGAGTACCTCAACAACCTGAGCGGGCAGGACCGTGTCTAACAAATAAGGTGTGTTTCAAATATACCCTGATAATAAAGGATTTTCCCATCTGCAGGTAACTTTAATACTTCATTATTTGCCCCAGTTTGAGATGAAATTTGAACTATATAGGCTTTTGAATACTGTGACTGCACCTTGTTTTATTCTGACTGAAGGGAAATGTAACTGCAGAAATAATGTTTTGATAACCTGTTACTTGTTCTTTTCCTCTTGGAGCTAGCTTTTTGTTGATTTTTTTGTTTGTGGGTGGTTTTTTGTGTCTTGGTTGGTTGGAGTTCCCCCCCCCAACCCTTCCAAACCAATGTGCATTGTGCATTTAAAACAAAGACTCCCCCTCCACCCCCCTTTTGTTCCTAGGACGAACAACTTCTTTATAATGCCTGCATTGTACTTCAAAGTGGAATTATAGAATAGGAAGTCTAACACTTAAGATTTGATAGGCTATTTTTATGTATGCAAGTGCTACTTGTGGAGCAATTCTGAGATCTCAGCAATTACAAACCAAATTATTTATTCAATAGTATCTGCAAGTCCTTTGAAACAAAAATCTGTTTGAAGCTTCTCTCTTTCATATACTCTGTAAAAGACAATTTTGACATAAGTTTTGTTTGGGTATCCCTAAATAAAAGTTGTTCTTTGGTTGTGTTAAGTGTTTTTTGCTAGTAAAAGCATATACAGAAGAGGGGTTTTGTAGAGTGCTTAAAATCAGATTTGATTCCTTTCAGTTGCTGCTTTGTGCATTTAGTGTGGGTTTCTTTGATTATTTTTTTGTTTGTTTGTTTATTCTCTCAATGAGTTTTGTATATACACCAGGTAGAACATGGTAGCACCTGTAATTCGCTGTGTGGACTAACACACAGCGTGCAGGTGGTTTTGTGGCTTTCTGTTGAAAGGTGACAAATCAGCCTTTAACAGTTTAAGCTGCATTGAGATGATCTGTTTGTGTAGTATTTCTTATTTTTGTGAAGCTGACTCTGTTTGGGGTTTCATGTGCATGATGTAAATGACTGAAGGCTGTCACACTAGCCTGGGAAACATGGAATAGAGCAGCTACGTGCAGCTCTAACTATTTTTCCATATCAAAGCTGCCAGGAAACAACAACATAAATTAAGCAGGGTAATTACTAAGAGAAACTTCACCAAGATTTGTCATGACTGCAGCATTTTTCTGTGCACTGAATGGGAGGTGTTGCTACGGGGCATGATGTACTTTGTCTATGATCTGCAGCTTAATTGGACATCTTGTTATGTGTTTGTTTGATTACTTACAGTGCAGGAAACATGCTATGTGACTTCTAATATAAATAAAATATACTGTCCTTCCTTCAGCTTGCAAAATGCAGTGTAGGGCAGGAGATAAAAGAAGCCAGGGAAGGGAGTATAAGTGAGGTGGTATTCATTGGGGGCTGAAAGCGTGTATTGATAGAAGAATTCTTGATTTGATGTTGAACAAATAAATAAGTGAACATCGCTGAGGTTTTTTTGGTGTCAGAAGTTACACATCTGCCAAAAGACAGATGTTAACCTGGTCCCTGTGTTAGCTAAGGAAAGGCAGCAGAGCAATTAAGCTGCCACAGAATATCTTGAAGTTGCTGCTTGTTCTTGCAGGTGACTCTAGTCCAGTTTGTGCTATTTATCAGGATAGAATGAAAACTACTGATTAATAAAATTGCCAGAGGGTCTCTCTGGCTACCTGCATGCTCTTTGTTATGGTGCTCATACTTTTTTTGCAGTGGAGATGGATACAAAGCCAAACTGTCTAATTGGTAGGACTGTGATTGTTAGGTGTCTGTTCAGTGATGGTGAGTGAGCCATTTGCTCACATTGCTCACTCCAGGCCCTTTCTGTTCTGTTTTAGCTTTCATCCAGTAAAACCCATTTTATGCCTTCTCAGTGTCCTCCCATGCATTAATTTATATGCAGTATTTACTCAGCTTTGATTGTTTGCTTGTTTTTGAGGGATTTTTTTAAATCAAGAAAGCATAAATTAATCTCTTCCGCCAGGAATGAGAAAAGACTTAGTTTATTTCTGCCCAGAAATTTCAGTCTCCTCTCTTCTTACATAACTACAATCATGTGAGACCACATAGGAAGATGGGTCAGATAAGCAGTTTAGTAGTTTCCTTATTTGCGTTGTGTGTGGAAACTTTGAGACAAATATAATTTTTTAGGAAGTGCCAGGTATTTCAACAGGAATGAAAGAGGCTTTTCAGAGAATAGCCAGCAGTTCCAGGCAACCTGGAATCCAGGCAATATGTGGATATCTGAGATTTTAATGCCCTCCAATGTCCATCAGAATAGGAGCCAAAACATGGTTTTTCCAAAATTCAAGATCATGAGCAACATGGTGTTAGTGCTGGCGTGAAGTAGTTTTGTCTGTGCTTTTGGTCAGAAACTGACCAAATCTAGTTTTAATTAGGAAAGTATTTTTCGAACTGCTGTATTTTCCAAATAATAACAGGAGTAAAAATTATTGGAATTCAATAAATAGTAATTTTTAATGGAAAAATCATGGTTGAGTCAATTCTCATATTCCAACAGCAGTAGTAAAATTCTGCATGGAGTTGATCCCTCTATTCTACTATGCTATAGATACAGTATATGGAGTTGTCGTGGGTTTAAAGGAAGTACATTTTCTGGGATATTCTGTGGCCACCAATTAGGTGTCCAGATTTTAAATTGGCACCTGGTTTGACCATTGGGATATTGGTTACGCCTCTGAGAACACAGGGGTTAAAAGCAGAGCTGTCCCCTGGGAGCTGGCTCTTTGGGTTTCCGGCGGGAAGAGTTTAGGTCTCTCCCCCGGCCCAGCTACTGGCTGGGCAGGGGGAGGGGAAAAGC
>VZSU01001019.1:910225-951991 GCA_013398715.1 Nesospiza acunhae
GTGTGTGTGTGTGTGTGTGTGTCCCTGTCTTTTGGAGTTTAGTTAATAAACTTTTTTTGTTCCCTCTATTCCTAATCTAGAAGCCTGCTTTGCTTATTTCCTGGCCCCATCTCACAGCAGACACCAGGGAAGAGGTATTTTTCATGGGGGCACTGGCATTGTGCCAGTGTCAAACCTTGACAGGAGTATTCTATATCTCTTGGTTTTTTAACATTAGAACACTTCTTAAATATTTTTACTCTAAACATGTTTTAGACTTTTCCATACCATATTCAGTTGCTTACATTGGATTTTTTTTTTTTTTTGCAGGCTTCCAACCATGAGCTAAAAGTACAAAATTATAAGTAACTTAATTTTGTGTCATCCAGATCCCTGATTTCTTACACACAATTTTTTCTAAGAGGCAGCTTGATATTGTCTTATTCTAAATACTTAAAATGTATCCAGTAAGCATGACTGTTAAACCACAGTCAGTGAGATGAGCTTTAATTTATTGGCCAATAAATGGCATATTTATGTTATGTAAGTTACTCTTTAGGTTTATAGAACTTGCAGGGAAAGAACTATGCTTTTTACTCATGTGCAACAGACTTGTTTAAGGTAAATTTCTTTTTTTTTTTTTTTTTCCTTTCTCTGCTACAGGCTTGCATGGGTTTGTTGGTGGTTTTTGGCTTATTTATGCTGCTATGCTTCATGTCAGGTGGTTGTATTGACTCTTTTTGTCCCTGCTAAATAACCTGTATGAATGGCATAGTTTCACTTACTGCTATTTTAGGGAAGTAATAACAGGTTTCAGATATGATTGTGGTCTCTTGAATATAGTCCATTAAACAGAATGAAAACCAGGGGCCTTTTTGATAATATTATGTATGGTTTATTAATAAAATGTCACCCCCTCATTGTGAATATACTCAGGAAAATTGTCTTGAGCTCAATCTGCTTGAATAAAAGCATTGACATAGCTTCAGATCTATTTACTGAACTGGATTCAGTCTAATGAACTCCTGAGGTTTTGTGGGACAGACAGGCAAAAAACCCTAGCCACTTCATGTAGATCCAGTTTTTAATAATTTCTATTATTATACTTCATATATTTATTGTTCTTACTGGTTGGAGGAGGTTCTTTTTGAAGTCAATTATTATTACTCCTCCTCATAAGGTTAATTATTCTAGACATTTCCTGGCTCTTCATTTCATTTTTGTCTTTGAAATGACTGCACTTGATGAAGTGTTATAAATTTATGTATTGGAATTATGTTTTCTTGTGACATTAAGCTTCTTAATCCAGTGTCTATATTCTATTTTCTCTGTACAAATTCTGACACATACTTCCCTGGCTTTCTGAGTTCCTTCTTTTATGCTTTGTAACAATGCTCTTTCTGCTATTTATTCATCATTGCTCCCTAGCAAATTTTTATTTCCTTTCTCCTCTTCTATACATGGTGGCTTTATTTTTCTACACTGCTTTGTAGTTTCAGAAGACAGTGAGAAAAAGTAATTGAGACTTTCATCCTGCATTAAGCAATTCTCTCATTATTTGAGGGGAAAAATGACTCAGTACAGAATAAAGGTGAATAATATTACATTTATTTCATGGATTAAGTAGTGCTGAAATGTTAACTATATTAACACTAAAGATCACTTTTAAATTCTTAATAATTAACTTGCTTAGTCCAATGTCAACTGCTATCATACCTCTATTTTTAAAAATTATTTCAACTGCAACAATAATATTGGGACAGCTGGCAAATCAAGTGTATCTTGAAATGTTTCTCATCACATTTTTGAGGCAGAGGTGATAATTTTCTGGGTTTGATTGTTCTACAATGTAAGACAAGTGTTGCTTCTGAAGGTTTTCTGGGTGGAAAAAAGTTAGTCACTATGAGCCTAAAACTTCTTTTCTGATCCATGATTGTTTCCTTGAAAGTAGAATAAGGCAAATTTGTAAAAATTATGACAAGAAGATTGTTTTTGTTTATACAGTTATCTGTTGGCAGATTGGCTTAGGTAGCCAAAGCTTAACCCATGGCTTTTACTCCTGACTAGAAGGCAAGGTGCACAGTTGCCAAGCTCATCCCATTTTAGGGTGCGGACTAATTGTTTCTCTAGAAGTTAAATGTAGTTCTTTAAAATTCCTAACACCTTACTGGTGATTAGCACCTTTGAAGCTGAATTAACAGCTGTCTGAATTTTTGTTCCTCAAATCAGAGTACAGCTCCTACCAAGTCCAAATAACTTTGTGCTGAAGTGGCCAGACTCTGTAATGAGCATCTGGTGCAGCAAGTTTTCAATCATCCCAGCTCACTGTGCCAAAATTCATCTTTCTATTCCCTCAGTCATCGATTTTGCTGGGCTTTTTGCTCATTGACTCATGGCAGTGTTGCAATAGAAAGTCCTGACTGGCTAAATCAAAACCCTTTTCACAAAGGTAGTCATGGAATGAAAAGATGAAGAAAAGAGAGGAAAAAAAAGAGATAAATGAAGGCGAATCTGAGAGAGGGCAGAAATGCTGGTGTTAAACTCTGAATCAGTTTCAGAAAGGAGCAGAAATCAATAGGAGCTTCAAGTACTTTGAAAACCTCTGCACCCCCCTCTGGTTTGTTTGATCTGTACTAGCACACGAGTGCCAAAGACACAACAGCTCTTCCTCAAATCCCAAAAGACGACTGTGTGGCAAGAAGGGCCCTCTTTCTTACTCATTTTAGATATGTTTTCATCAGTGCCAGCCTGGAGTAATTTTTTTTCTGTTTGTATCGGGGACAAAATGCCCGATTCAGAGTATGCCAAACCCATCCTACTCTTTCTTCTCTTGACTCACGACTTAGGTCACATTTTTTTCAGACTTGGATCATGGATTTTTGCTGGTTTGCTGTTTTTGTTGCAACCACTGTTCTGTTAACTCAAACTCAGTGGTTTTCCAATAGGGAAAATTCAATCTATCATTCTTTTATTCTGCCTGCTAACTGAGAATTTTGAGAAGTGCAAAACTGAATAGTGCAAGTTAAAGGCAGCCATGACAGTTCCCTGTAAAATGACTTTCTCTACCAGCTTTGACATGATCATGCTGTGCATTCACCTCTCGTGGCATCCCAGAGATAAACTATACCTTTATCTTGCCTTCCTTTTCTTTTAAATGAAGATTTACTCCACAAATCAAGTCAAAGAAGGATGATGCTTTCCATGCCATAGTGAACTCTTTAAGTAGATTATTCTCTTATGCTCTGAGAATCTGTTTTGGATTAGATATTCAGTTAAATAGTCTCTAATGCATCATAAAACTGGTAATGTCAAGTGGCTTTTCAGCAGTTTGGGTTTTCAGTCTCTTTTTAGTTTGGGTGTTTTTTTTTTTTAATTGGTTTTTTTTTTCTAATAATAATTTAGTGTTTGAAATATCATGAAGATGCTTTATATAATCAAGACCTGACTCAATCTAAAATTTTGTATAAATGCCTACTATAAATTTGCATGTTTCTATGCTCATGTGTTCTGTTCTGATTGCACTGTCTCCTCTCACTGGGAAAATTCAAGTTTCTGGGACATTCTTACTTAGGAATTCCACTAGACTTGGAAATGTGAGGGAAACTAATATTCTTAAATCGGGCAATTACCAAATTTAGCCTATCACTGATAGTAAAATCTTAAGATGTGGATTTTTTGCTTTTGTTTTTACTTATGAAACCATGTCTGTAGTGCATATGTATGCATAATGAATTATACAAATTTTGTTTTTTTTTTAAGGGGGGTCTTTTGTCTCTTCTTGTTCTCTCCTAATTTGGTGTACTAAACTTACACTAAAACACCACTTATCTTCTTTGAGGTTGGTTTTGTTTTATTTTTAGTAAATGAAAGAGGAGGAAGTTGGATGGTTTTGCCAATGCTGTGTTGAAAAGATCTAAAAAAAAAAAAATCTTTTTGTGGCTCCAATATTGGAAAAAAAAAATCTGTTGTAATTCCACTCTATTACTTGAAAGAATTGCTGTCTAGTGCGTGGAGGGACTTCTCAGTTACTTAAAAAAGCTGAGAAAATAATTGCCAAGTGGCTTCCTCCTTTAAGCACTTCCATGCATTTACACCCAGGGAGATTGTTCAGCACACAGTGAGCACTGCAGTTCCTTGCAGGTGTCTTCATTTAACATCCAGCCCAAAAAAGAAACCAAAACCAACCAAACAAAAAACAACAAAAAAAACCCCGTCGAAAACAAAAAACAAAACCAAACAAACAAAAAACCCAAAACCAACCAAACAAAAAAATAATCAAGCTGTTTGTCACTTCCATCCAGAATCAAACTTTTTAATTACGAATATATGTCTGAGACCTCTTAGTGACTTCAGGATACATTCAGTTTTAGATGAGTTGGTGCTGTTAATGGTCTAAAAGTTGCTTTATTTGCTGCATCTGTGAGAGGACTTGTATGTTGATGGCTACACACTGAACCAGTTTTTCACTCATCATCTGAAAGGAACTTACTTCAAAGGTGGGTGATTTATAGGTTCTAAATATCAGGGGAGTCCTTAAGTATCATGGTCAATACACCTCAGTGGCCTATGGTTCAGTTTGTGAAAATAAAGGGGATGTTAGGACAGCCTGAGGTCTGCTGACTCTGCCTCCTGAGTAGGCTTTGTTGTAGTATTTGGGAGATAAAAATTGTCTGGAAAAATGCCTCAAAAAATGTCTGAGATGGAATGAAAGGATTCATCCAAAAATTGATCTGGCCCCAAGAGTTGCTTGTCCTCCCATTGTGGGAGAACAGCCAAATTATATTTCTCTTGCTTAGTAACTTAGTAAAGAACAGCAGAGCTTGGGTATGTGGGGAAAATCATTTTTAACTGAGAAATTGCTTAAGGAATATTTACCTCTGATGGCTACTGAATGTAGTTTTAAGCTCCTATGCAGTGCTATATTATAAATAACTGCTCATACGGAAGAGAGTATAAGAGTATGACTTTTTCAGTACTCAAGTGGCTGAGATCCCTCTTATTAAAGAATAACAATGTTTTTATTGAGCAATGAAAATTATTCCTGTATGCAGAGACTAGGCAGGACTTGATCTGCTCTTTTTATCCTTCTTGGAGACCCAGCTGTTCATGGTGGTGTTTTTGTTAGCAGTCCTCATTTCCATTAAGGAGAGAAGAGGAAAATTTCCAATCTCCCTGTGCCCATACTTGAGAATGCTTTTATAAGGAATAGAAAATGTGGCTGGGGAGTATTTGTGGGATTTAAGGGCTGTTCCAGAGTGGATTGACTGGGAGCAATAACTGGAGCTGTAGAGGGAGGTAGATTAAAGACTCTTGCTCAGCTAAGGTGTTTCTGCAGCTATTCCAGGTGCAGGAGTTTTGTTCAGAATAGTCCCTGGAGTACTTGCAATTCCTGAGTCATCAAACATTGGCCTCATTCTGGTAATCCCTCAGGAAATCTAATTTCTAGCAGCTTCTTAGAGGTCAATGTTATAGATTGCTTTTTACAGAAAGATCAAGGAAAAGATCAAGCTGTACTTCTTGTTTGAAGATGGGAGGGAGGAAGGACAGGTAGGAAAGGGCAGGGAGCTCAATAGGAGAATGTGATCTGTGCGCGGGGGCACTGAAGCAGCTTTTCATTGTAACCTTGTATTTGATTATGGTGCTTCAGAAGTAAAGCCCAAGGGTGAAAACAGGAGACAATGATTAAGCACCTGCTCTGTTAAACAAATAATTTCCCATGGAGAAAGAGTTTAATGGTGGAACTTTTTTGTTTTATTATTCAAACAATTTTATTTTTGTTTTCTACATCCAAATACTATTTTCAGGCTCAGCTACTATAATTTTTAATTAAAAGCAATTTAGATCTTGTTAGTTTTTAAGGAAGGGACTCTACCATGTAAGTTCTGTTTGATGTGGCAAATATAGGATTTACATAGATTTATTGAACGCTCTGAAAATTATAATAGCAAAAATGAATTTAATTTGCTTCTTGTTATAAAATTATAAGGAATACCTTGTTCCATAAGTCAGATGGGGACACTTTGTCTTATTTTCCTGTGTTTTTTTTTCTCTTCTGAGGCTTTTCAGTTCATTTATTGTGGGAGTGCTTTGAAGTAACCATAGGGGTTGTGCACTCAGTATTGAGCAGTAGTGGCAAGCAGATGAAGTGAGTATGCAGCATAGATAAATAAGGCCACAGGAGGGTGTTTTTTAAAGTTGCATTGTTAATGACTGCCTTATCCTTATCTGAGGCTGTATTGAAGGTAAACCAAGTGGCTGCTTTGTAGAATCTGTTGGCCGATTAAGTATTTAAAGAATAAAACATTAGTAGGTAAATATTTCAATTTATATAACCAAAATGCCAAAATCATCTTCTGCCCAATGGAACAAAAGAGCAGTTGTGATACCAAGAGCACAGACTCTTTGAGTTCTGCAGCTAGGCCAGACAAGCTCTCAGCTGGATTTTAGTAGAGTATGTCTGAAGAATGCTAGAAAAACTGAGTCTTAAATTCTGTTTTCTGTCTGAACAAGAGTACTTGTAGAATGGCTTGATAAAACATAGGGGAAGAGGCTCATGCTTCATTTGGGTTTGTTTTTAGCTTTTACGGTGAGATAACAAACTTAATACAGGTTTAGTTCAAATTTAAGTGGACAATTTAATATAAAGAGGTCTGGTTTATTGTCCATAGAAGAAATCACTGGGCAACACAGCAATAGCACTGTAGCATCAGAATTCTGAAAGTATCCTTTGTTGTCATTAATAGTTTTGATTGTCACTGCAGTTTTGAGATAACTGCAGTGCTAATCCTGCATTTAAATTGTCCCCTTTGGCATTATCTAGCCTTTTATGCCTGATTCTTTTTTTTTTTTCCCCTATAGTCCAGCCTGGAGTAATTTCTGCAGCAGCTTCTCCTTTGCAGTGCGGGGTTGGAGACTGATCCACTGCCCTGGCATCACTGCCTGCCTGGCTTTTCCTCACACCTGTGTCCCTCTACAGCTGGTGTGTGCTTGGGACTGAACTCCTGAAGTGGGAAAGAAGAAAGGGTGGGAGGGTGGGATGTGATGAATAGGGGGATGTGGTGTGGGAGAGGTCAGCAGTGTGAAACATTTTCGGTTTTGCTATTCAGTACAATGTTTGGTCAAGACCTCACCTTCATCTTGTTTATGCAGCTCAGTGAAATTACAGTCATACCATGCTCTTCCTGAAATTCTTCAGAATTTTTCTTAATATTGAGGTGTACCATTCATGTTTGTGAGTTATAGTGAATTAAAGAATGTAAAGTATAATGTTTCAGTGTGCACCTACTTTGATTTGGGCAACTTAAGTCCTCAAGGATCTAATAACAAGCAAAAAAGTAAAAGGTAATAGGTTTAAAAGGGTTCACAGGACATGTCACCAGACAATACCACAGTTCATCAATGCTCTACAATCAACTTTATTAAAGCCTGAAAATCAGAAATTTAATGGGACAGTAAGGAGAAAAAGTACAAAAGACCATCATTGGTATCTTGGGTCCCCGCAGAACCAGGACCCCATTAGCTAAATTAGAGCTCATTTTAGCAAGGACCAAACAAATCTGCAGAGGGTTTGTTCTGCCAGATCCACAGGGGAACGAAAGCAGGAGGTCCCTGGTTTTGTGCAGTTGTAATTTCAAGGGCTTCCCTGGACATTTGCTATGCTTTGCTTTCACAGTTAGCAGTGTGCTGTCTTGCCATCCCAGGCTTGATAAAATCTTTCCTTGAGTGAACATTTTTCTATTTGCCGTTTTGTTCCAATTATCTTTGAACAGTGCATCTTAAATAATGCTTCTCTGTAAGACAAATATTTTTCAGGTACAGTGATCTGTCAAAAAATGTTAGGATATCATAGTGTAAATTTTATCACAGGTGTCTTACATCCTGGCTTAACTAGTTTAGCATTTATTGTGCTGTAATGATTTCCATTTTCTGCTTGTTCAAATAAGCTTTTGTATTTCATGCATCTAAGTTTTGACTGACACTGGATATTTACTCTAATATACATTTTGATAAAGTATAGAGCAATTAGAAGGAAGATGACACTTATGAGAGAAGACAAGTAGTTTTCACTAGACAATATCATTTCTCATGCTTTTATTAGAAAAAGATAGAAAAGCTGTGTACGGTTCTGGACTGAGGGCAGTGGAGTGTAGAACCATGTGCCCCTGTCAAATTGATAGAGTAAAGATGTTGAGGGAGGTAATGGAAACTTTCTATTCAGTGAGGAGTGGAATAAAGAAACCATTTCTAGTCATTCTTCAGCATTGATTGCCTTCTTGCTTTAGGCTTAGATCAGAACTTGCACATAGTAAAGAGAAAGTTGAACAAATATGGAGATCCAGTTTGGAAAATGGAGTTAGATGAAGCTGATCCTTTGGTGTAGAGGCATCAGGAAAATGTTTAGCATGGAACTTTAATGCAGGTGGTAACTACAGTGATAACACAAAGGAATAAGCTGCAGGCAGTAGCACTGATAAAATGTAAACCATTTAGTGTGTAGTGGAATAAATGGTCTAGTGCAAAACACATGGCTCCATATTTCTGCTTTGACCTTATTGCAAGGCAGCAAAGCTACAAAATAAACCTGCACTTCAGCTGTAGCAGTTCATAGTGGTTCTGTCTTTGGGTATGTCAGGATTCACTTCAGTTCTTCACACCTGGCTGTACCAGTCATGCATTTGCATATTCTACAGCTGCTTGTGCCTTGCCTATGCAATCACTGTGGCAGCAATTGGTATATTAAATTAATCACTTAGCAATTTTATTATGCGACCTTCTGAAGCTCTAGTGTACTATAATCTTCAAGCAGTGTCATTACGGTTACCTGCTGGGGCATTTTATGTGCAGTTTTTATGATGCCTTGGTATTCGTTATTTGTAGTTTAGGGTTGTCCAGGAGCCTGGATTTTGCAAGGCTTTGTACAAGAACATATGAGCACAAAGACTTGGAGTCAGAACATCTGAAAGCAAATGACAGAGAAAATAGTAATCAGAACATCTGTTACTGTAACATGTTCAAGAATTTGCTGTTCCTGCATCACGCTTACATTATTTGCAAAATATTAAGCTGCTGTTAATTGACGCTGGTTTTATTAGCCTGGGGTCAGAAATGTTCATTACAATAGAAGTGGTGATTGCTGTAGCTGAGAAAAACTTAGCATTTCTGTGAGTCACACGGTGCAGATTTCATCAGTTTGGGATGCATTCTTCTACAGAAAAAAAAAAAAATCCATGTGTGAGTTGGTGTGTAAATGGAACAGAAAACCACCTTAGTATTATGAAAAATATTTTCTTTTTTCACTAAAGGTTGAATCTTTGAAACAAGATTAGAAGACATAATTGCAGGTAGTGGTAAGAGTTTTTCAGCAAAACCCATTTCTGAATGGAGAAGGCTGTAAACTATAAAAGGGAAAAAAAAAGGAAATTCTCATCTGCAAGTGTTAATATTCTAAGGGTGAAATACAATTTGAATTATTCAAGTTTTGTAATTCTTCTGAACTTTTGGGTTTTTTAGTGGAAACAGATCAGCTGTTTTTTGTCATCTTTCTTTTCCTTTTCCGTCATTGTCCTCCTCTTACACATGAAAAGATTTTTAGAAAACTGTAGGAGATCGCAAAATCATCCATAATACAATTTGTTGCTATGTTCACCAATGGATCTTTTTTTATGCTGTTTATTTCAATCTGACATTGGAGGAAGTACGGGAGAGAGGTGGATTGTCAGAGGAGTTTCATCAATGTCTTCTTTAGCCTACCATTGAGAAAACATGTCCTTTGGGTGAATCATATTTTGACTGCACACTTTAAATGGTTGTTACCCATCAAAAGTTGCAATTTAAAGCGTCTATTTCTCTATTTTTAGGACCAGCTATTTTTATTCCTTTCTTCAAGTCAGAATCGGGCCCTGTCTCACTTGTATGCTGTGTTTTCTCTGCATTATTTTCAATATTTGCTCTTCAACTTTGCAACAATTCTCATGTTTTCATGTTTCAAGTTGTAGGGTTTCTTCCCTAAATTTTAACTGAAAAATATAATGTTTCTAATAAGATTCAGGCTACTGCAAGCAAGCAGTATTTACAATATAGCTTGAACGTGAAAATATCAGAAGGAAGAAATTTTTTATTAAAATATCTAATTTTAATAGAGCTGGCTGTATTATGGTAAAAAATCCGTTTCCTAGCATGCTTTTCACTGTCTTATGTATTCCCATTAATTAATGTTTTGTCATATGCTAGGGTATCTCTGTATGTGTGTTCATGGAATGAAAGAAATTAGTAGCCTAAATCTAATTAGTTCCTGTATCTAACATCTTCTTAAGAAGAAATTATTTTAAGTGTAAAATAAGCACTGAGAATCAGTAGCCTTTTAAGCATTTTTATGCATCATGGCAATGGGACAAAATATTTGTTGAAGACGTGACAGAAATACTAAACAAGTGGAAATATAGTAATGGGATCCAGTATATTAGCCAGGAATATCCACTATTTTTGCTTTATAAAATTATTTTTTTCTTCAATACCTTCATGCATTTCAGCCTTGTCGTGTCTTGTTTACCTGTTGCTTTAGTAGCATGTCCCTTCTACACTAAAGGTTACTCTGCAGGAGATTCATGTTAACCTTTATATAAGCCTAATTTGTGGAAAAATGTATTCATCTCCCACTAAAACAAGCAAACTATATTAAGGAATAATACTTGATATTTCAGCTGTTTTCATTGAATAGCTTCTTTGGAGTGTTTCATAATGGTTTTATCAGTGATGGCAATTGGTATTGTTGGAGTACTAACATATATTGAGGAGTCAAGTGTAATAGAAAAAATGATGTTTTATGAGATACTTGGCCTAATTTTGATGTCCTTGGGATACAAAAAATCAACTTGCTGAAATTTTTCAGTGTGCAAGAAGGGAGGACTTTCAGTGTGCAACTGGGGGGGACTTGTTATTTTTAATAGCCATTCAATAACTAATTCACTTGCTAACAGTAAGAAAAAGAGCCAGAAACAGGAAAACAGAGAGAGAAATGGGGGGGGGGACGAAGTAACACAATTTTGTTCTTGTAGTGATATTAGCTTCTTCATCAGACTTTTATTGGCAGGCATAATGTGTTGTGATAGTCTGAGTACAGTGTGTCTGTTGCTTGTAATGACCATTACACCTGTCACAGCCTTAAATCTGAATTGGTAAACGAAATAAAATATCCTTTACATAGGTATAAAGGAAAAGTATATAGGTATCTGGAAAACGGGAAAAGGAAGACAGACTTACTGAATTCTGTTTTGTTTAGTTTTGCCCAGAGGAGGGGAGTGCTGAGTTGTTAACAATAGATTCTGTAAGAGTTTTAACAACTTAATACTAATAGTGTTTCTCACTGTTAGAACATCTCCCCTTGATTTGAAGGAAGGCCACTCTGACAATCATTTTGTTCTCTGAGATCTCTGAACTTTATCGGTTTCTAAGAAATTGGGTCAAAAATGCATTTGCCGACCTTCACTAACTAAGGTCTTATTTGGTTTTTTCTTTTTGAGTGTTTGTCTTATTTTGATGGGTTTTATAAACTACCGATTCTATTTTATTGGACTCTCATCTTCCACTTACCCTATCTTCTTTTATTGGACTTTTACTAGCCTGCTATGATCTTTTTTGGATTAAATTATTTTTAGCCTGAATATTTCACTCTTGGTAAGGAAGCTGGGGAGATGGCATGGTGAAGAACATCTTTAGCAGGATGAAGAGATGTGTTTCTGTCCTGATGTGTTGGGCTCTCCTCGGGCAGTAGATCAAAAGGAAGCTGTTTATGTAAGCTTAGTAATTTCCTGACAAATAATGAAAAGTTGGCTCTCTGATGTTCAGCAGAGCACATTGTCAAGTCCTGAGCTTCTTGTGACTTGTCACAAATGCTCCTTTGCCACCAATCTTGGTGTGAGTTGAACTTCCCTTTCTGGGGAAACGTGTCAGCGTATTCCACCTAATTGTTATTTGGAAGTTAGGCTAGCAGAGTGCTTCATAGGACTTGAACTGTTCCTTTATTAGCTTACATGAAGACCGATTGCCTAAAATTTGCTGTTGCTGCTCTGTATTTTTGCGCCTTGTATTGGCCAAGGTGACTGAGATAGGGCCCTCTTGAAATAACTGGGGAAATGCTGGCAGCAGTGTGCAATTGTGAGAGACACCTGACTAGAGGTTTTTCTGTCTCAATTCCACCAGCATCTGAATTTGTTACCCTGCCAGAACACAGGTTCACTCTCTTCCTTCCCTCCTCCCTGTTTTCTCCTACCCAGCACATGTAAATACTCTTTTCATGTGCTGTTGAGAACAAGTGGCTTGAGAATATTCTTTGTTGCAGGCAAATTACTTTGTGTTTCTTCTTGTTTATTGTAGTACAGACATGTATTTAATGGCAGTTTTCTAAATGGATTTGGGGAGCAACACAAACTTCTGAAGAAGGGACAGGGCTGACTCCTTTCAATGTGAGGAATTGATAGTCTGGATTTGAGGAGGGGGGGAAAGGTGGCTTTCATATCTGTGCTGTCAATCTGATCAGGTTTTCAGTGGATAATGAGTGGCAGTTGTTACCAGCTGATGGCTGTGTGGTGACCTGGGTGAAAGCAATTGCAATCCTGTTTGATTTTAGAGTCTACAGGTGCCTACATTGCAGAATAAACCGACAGAACTGACAGTAATTGGCATTGGTTTCAGCAGGCTCTGCAAGAGGTCAAGGACAATCTAGCATTCCAGGACATTGCTGGGGCAGTTTGGAGCTGCTGTCTGAGAGGATTTCTGTGGTTTTCTCGAGCTCTAGCTCTGCTGAGAATCCGAGAGTTTTGGTGTCCAGGAATGATGGATGTCAGTTACACAGTCTTCAAGAGGACTGTATTTCCTTTTAGAAACACAAACAGTGGAAGGGAGGAGGGCAAAATAATAATCTCATTATGAAAGTATTGGTTCCTTTCTATAAATACCCTTTGGGAAGTTTATCTTGCACTTTCCATTAAATGATATTGGAAATTAGCTTCTAAGAGTGGTTTTGATTTCCATCTTAATTAAGAACCATGAGGTATAATAGCTGGTTTTGTGAAAATGTGTGTGTGTGTGTGTATGTGTGCAAACACACGTGGGTTTTATGTGCAGCAATTAAGCTCAGCATATTGTGTGTAATTGGTGATTTACTACAGAAGTTGCACAATTAATAACAATTAAATGCCAATAAATGCTTAATTGCACCTTATGCTCTATATAATTGCTCAGTGCTTTCCTTTTGTATTTACTGAAGATTCAGCTATCAAGAAAACTTCTAAAGTCCCTCATGGACCTGTGTATTTTGTGTGGGTATAAAGTGATTTTGGGGATTTTCTTTTTTTTGGGTTGGAGGGCTCTTTGAGTTTTAGTTCTGAAAGATGATTTCTTGGTTATTTTTGTTAGAGAACAGATTAGGGGTTTTAGGCTCACCCTTGTTGTCTTGTTCAGGGATAGTTGAAGAAGCGGTAGCAGAATTTGCCATTTTCCTATTTAAATGTAGCTATGTTAGACTTGTGGCAAGGACAGCTGGAAGAGACTTATCTGGTGTCGAATGGATCATTCTGCCTTCTAATATTTTTTATTCTTTGGAGAGAAAGACAGACAGTGGAAAGAGAAGTGAGGAATTTGCCCCTCTCCAGTATAAACCAAAGGGTTTCAAAGAATGGTTATATCAGGGTGCTGCTGACCCAACCTCTTGCAAGGTGATAAAGCCTGGGATCTTTTCAGCTGAGAAAATCTTCCTCTTTTCCAGGTGTTTGGATTAGGGTTGGTCCTAATGGTTACAGCCTTCTTGCTTTGTGCAAGACAGTTATGGGTGCATTCCTTACTCCAAGAATTTTACCTGATAAAATTCATGTGACATTTTAATAGAATCGGCAAAACAGGTATATTAATTCATTCATTATGCATTTGTATTTTTCTTTTTAGCGCTAAGTACCACAAATATTTAATCAGCTAGCTGTGAGTACTCTTTAAATCAAAACTTGTTCCAATTTTAGAAAGCAAAACATACTTTCAGAAAAGAAAAAAAAAAACCACCATTGGAAATAGAAGTTATATCCGTCACAATGATTATCTTTTTTGGCTTACTTTTCCTCCACAATTTTAGAATCCCGGAGGTTACTGCTAAATTGGCAGGGCTCTCTTAAAAATCCTTTTATGCATAAGAATAAAATCCATCTGTCTTTCTACTGTCATGAGTTATCTTTGGTGCATATTTCCATCACGTAAATTGAAGGTTTTAGCTTGAACATTTAGCATATAATAATGTGTTTATAAATAATAGTATTAATACATAATGCTAAAAGATTAAGCTTTTACTGAACCAGGAGTTAACTCTGAAGAGAATTTGATGTTTGAGTCCTTCAGGTGCCTTACATAAATATTAATGTAGCCATGTATTAATTTGGAAGCAGTAACTTCAATTTTCTTCCTTCTCCCAGATATTTTTTGTCTTTGTCTTCCTGCTTTTCCCTTTGCACTTTTTAACTAGAACACAGAAACATTGGTGGGCTTTTGTAATGAAATGGTGTCATTAGAAGGGGTTTTATTAATTTCTAGTCCCATGTCATAGGAAACAGATATTTGTGCTAGGTTGCAATTGAAGCAATACTGCAATTTTGGCACACTCTGGATGCTTACTCGACTTCCCAGACCTGGCATGAATTTTATTTGTTGTTAGTTGAGACAACTTAAGATGAAAACACAGTGCATCCTGGTGCTTCTCACTGTTAAAGTATTCACTGAAGTACAAATAGCTGTAGGCTGTCAATGTTATTAAACTATTTATGCATCTAATTCAAGTGATTCACATCAATTTTATCACTCCCTTTTTGTTTCAGTGCTGAGCAACATCTTATTTTTGTTACTATGCATTTACGTAGAACCAATAAGTGCCTTCTAGAAGTATGTTAATGCTGTGGTTTTGAAAGATATTTTAAGAATTTGCTCTATCCTATAAACAAAACAAAGAAAGTGCATGAAAAAGAAGTGTTTTGGTGTTACTACCTGTAAGAGATCTATTTTTGGATATTTAAGATTGACCCTGGGGGATGAGTAGGAAAGGAGAAATATATTTATGAATGAGGACAGAGATATTTCTAGAAATATAAAGCAGTGCTTTCAAGGCAGAATAAGTAAGGAAAATTAAATATTTGGGAAATGCATGAAAAAAATCATTGAAAGAAAACTACTTTGGATGCATGTCCAGTCTGGTTTGTGCACAGAACCAAGGTGATAAAGAAACTCCATTTCAGGGCTCAAGAGGAGGTTTGGGGAGCTCAGATGGACTGAAGGGTTTGGATAATGGAATAGAATTCCATTCAACGGCAGTTCATTCCAAAAATAGCATTTTAGCAAGGGAGTAAGTAAGACTTGGTTAAATTGTTTTACTTAAAATGATGCATTCAAAAGTCTGTTCTAAGCCTGAGCAGCTCACCCAACAAGAAGAACCCAAGACATGCTAATCTTTTATAGGCACTATTGGAGAGGAAAGTGCTATGATCATCCTTTGATTTCTACAGTTAAATAAGCAGGCTCTCATTCATGTGTGGATTAAAAAGGAATAGTTTTTCATGTAGGTTCAGAGCAAGGCTGATGCATGAGTGACTTTGTGGTGAGATGGATTTAACTGCATATAACTGATATAAAAAGTGAGTTTAAGGGTAACGCAAACTTATTTGCAGCCCTTTTCTAATTGAACTGTGTTTGCAGAAATTTTAGTCACAAGTGAAACAACACTGTTCTGATTATGAAGTGGCATATTATAAACCTATCATGGATCAGTAAAAACTATTACACAATATAATTTGTAGATATGTTCTGTCATCACATGTACATGTTAAAAGAGAGCATCTCTTTGCCTAATCTTTGCCTTCTTTATTTTTATCTTGAAAGTTTTAAAAAAATATGTTTTAATGTTGAATAACCTCTTTACTCTGGTAACAGGTGTTTTACTTTTTTTAGTTTTCTATGTTTCTGTGTTAGCTCACTTCGGAGTCTTTGCCAGTTTTTTTCTTTGCCGATTTATTTTCTGTTTCTGCCCAGCTGATTTGATACATAGCTTGTATTTCTGCATAATCACTTGGGGTTGGAGGAAACCCAGGTGAAACTCATTTAACTGCTTGCATGCAAAGGCATTTTGATTCCTGCTATATTCCTTGAATCAATTGTATGTTTTTCTCTGTTTGAATTTGATGCTACATTTTACTGTAATATTTACAGATGACCTGAGAAATCTTTGATCAGTATCAATTTTGTTCCTTTGTGGACTGGATTCTACCTTCTCTGAATGGACCACAAAATCAATCATTAAATTAAGAAGTCTTTTTAGTTTTCAGTTTATGATGAGGGAAAGCTGACTTTGTCACAATCAAGACAGACCTGATGGCATTGAAAACTTGATTATGGGGGATGTTTTTCCCCTTCTGTTCATATGGAAACATGTTGTTGTTGTGGAAAAAGTAGAATCTAAATTTAAAACTAGCAAGTTTTTAAGTTAAACATATTTTTAAATGGGTCTCTCCTAGAAATTAAGCATTCAGAGTTATATCTGTAGATTAAGAGATTTTGATTCAGTTGAAGTAGTCCAGCCTTTGTTATTGAGTCATTCTCTCTTTTGTGGTCTCTGGAGGGAGGTAACCCTTGTTCAGCTGGTGCTAGAGCAGCTCAGTAGGTTTTTGAAGCAATTTAGTGTTTTAGTAGCTGGATATTTTTCCTGTGCTATGCTTTAGAAATTGGCTGCTAGATATTTTTGTTTTACACAAGTGGCTTGATTTACATGGGTCTAAGTGGTATGGGGCTGGAGAGAAGAGTCAATACTGCCTTTTCTCTGTTAGGCAGCATCCTTAGAGACAAAGCCAGACTTCTGAATTCCATTGACTTTGTCTCTGAGGTTTTCCTTTTAATTTTATTAACCTATATGCTTGATTTTTACTTTGGATGAAATATCACGTGAGAAACTTATGATTATTTCTCATCTTTTTTTTTTTTTAATGGTGTGTCAAATTTCAAAATTTATAGCAATAAATCTAAACTACAGGGGTTTTTAGGTTTCTTCATGCAGTATTTGAAGGAAAACTTAACATCTTGTGCTGTTTGTGCATCTGAGTGTACACATGTGCAAATATATATATATATATATAAAATATACATTTTGTGTCCTAGTGCCTAAAGAGCTGTAAGGCTATATAAGTAGTTTTGGTAACCTAAAGTAAATCATGTCTTTAGAACATATAAAGGTGATTCCTTATATATTTTATTTATGCTCTTGACTGTAATATTTTATGTGTAAGACCCTCGATCATCTTCAATGGTGTAAGATATATTAAAGGTTTAGGACTTAACTCTCCTCAAGCAGTTAAACGTGAAATGTACTGCAGATATTGCTAATTAGTCATTATTATTCTCAGATGTTACTGTCTTTTAACTATAGCAATGCTTTGAAAAATTGTGGTTTCCCCACTACAGTCATCCATCACTTTTTATGTATCATCGTCTTTCATTGCAGTTTATTGTGACATGTTTACTGGGATGTCTTAGTTTTGATTGCTATCATGTCCTGCTTGTGAGATGATAGACTTTATTGCACTGAGGATTTTTAGATTGGCTGTTATAAAATATTAGCTTCAATTGAAATATTTCTTCTTTTAATTTCCATTTTTAATGTGAGTGCTTGATGCTCTGAATGCTGTAAACAGCTGTTTGTAGGAAAGGACATTGCACTTGGGTTTATTGCAAGACACAGCCCTCTAACTTCCTGACATGACTGCAGTCACTCCTGCTGTGTGTGGCTTTGCACCAGATAACTTCTGAATGTCCCTTTCAGTTTAGTCTATCATTTTTTTCCATGGTCAGGGAGCTGCCAAAATCCTTAGGGAATTTAAGCTTGTAGACACTCCTGTCAGTAAGAGTAAGAGCCAAAGCTGGCACAGGAGTGCTTCATCCAGGGCAGTGCTCAAGTGCTCTCAGTTCTAGATGTTTTCCAAATTCTATGGAATAATATTGTTTCATGCAGGAAATGTTTACACATGAGAAGTTCAGCCTTTTTTTTCTTTCGTTCTTCTATATATTTGTCATGCTGATCGAAATTTTGGGGGGATTGTTGTTTCACTCCTGTGATTTCTGTTTCATTGTCATTTCATTGCTGTGGTTGTGTATGGGGTTCTTAGGAAAAGTTTAAAAACATGAGGTAATGCTTTTTAGCATGCAACAGTTTTCCTCCCTGCTAATAATTTTTGAAGTTTGAAACACAGGTTTCCTACTCAAAATTTTAATTTATGGCACTTAATCTCTTATAGTTTTTTTTTTTTAACTTATCTGTATTTTATTTACGGAGTGGTTTGTACACCTGCTGTAATATGCTGGGTGAACTGATTGAGACTATTTGAAATCTAATATTCCCTTAATGGCTTATTTTAAAATAAAAACTGTTGAAAGACATGATGGGCACTGCAATTTATTTTTTGACAAATAATAATTATTATAATGAGCCTGGAGGTCACTGTGTGTGAGGTACAATGCTATATAAATGTCTACTATTTTTTTTATTACTGTGTAATTTACAATTCCCTTGTCAGTCAGTGACCCATGTATGAACATCTCTGTATACCAGGCAAAGCAGATCTTTTCTTTCACAGGGAAAAAAAAAATCCAGTTCTCTTTGCTTTACAATATTCTCTGACAAAAGACATTATCATGAAATAATTGATTGTGCTGGAGAATTACAAATGTTGCAGCACCACCAAGGTCATCTAACCCTCAGCAATGTGGGTTACCCAACGATAAGAGTGCTTTGTTCAGAAATATTGCTATTGCAAAATGGTTTAATAGTAGCACAAAGAGGATGTTCAGAATCTGAAAAAGCTGTGTTTTGAGAGAAATGCTGCCCAGAAGCAAAACCCATCCCGACAGTGGTAATGGTTTAGTGGGACACTATGGGTGACCAAAATGCTAATGACTAGAAGTTAAGTATCCTATAGCAAGTCCATGTAGTTTGCAGTCTGATCTTTGCTTTTTGAAACAACTTGGATTTATGAAGAATCAAGCTGTATACCGAGGTGTTCCAGGGGCAGAACACATGCTTAAGCTTTATAAATCTCAAATATTTAAATCCAGTGTGCCAATGATTCCAACAATAGTCTGATGACATCTAAGAGGTCAGAATAACTTTGCTTAATTGGCAGGATTTCTGTAATTCCTGAGTAGATAACTTACTCTAAGTACATTGTAATAGCCATTCAAGCTGTGGTAGATTCATCTTTCTGTCTGTGGCAACAGACAGAGAACAATGATTGATTTTAGTTGTGTCATTAGGATGTCCTGATAAAAAGAAAATGTTATAACCAGGACAAACTTGGTGTGCAAAAGCATGTGTCACAGGAAACCAGAGGAGAGGTGATCCAATTCATTTATTTCTCTGTTCAAGAGACAATTTTGCTACATTCCATATACTTACAGTGGCAAATTAATTCAGATTGGAAAGATAATTCTTCTGTATAACTAATACTGCTACTGCAATGAGCATCTCTAGTGGGGTCCTGATTAATGTAAAAATACATTAGCATCCAGAGACTTATGCTTGATGGATGGTGCTTTCATTCCATACCTTCTGCAGCAGGTGCTACAGCAGTTTTGAGATCAAGTATTTATACATAATATTTTTAGTGTCCTTATTTATGCCCTTAGGACTCCTGTGCATTGATCTTGTATCCAGCAATTAATCATTTTCATTGAGCAACTTCCAAAGCTGAGTTCTGAATTTTTGTCAAAGCATGTGTTTTCACTTTTAAGGATCTGAAACCAGCTTATTATCAGTACATAATCTGAGGAATTGTTCTGAACAGAAATTATATCACTCTTCAATCCTCATATAAGACAATATGTCAGTTTTCTGATGTTCCTTCCCTCCTTCAGGTTGGGATGTGCTGGGTTAGCTCTTGGCCAGTCTTGTAGAGGCCTTGCTGGTTTAGTTGCTGTCTTGGTAGTTGTGGAGAAGATGACACAAGGGCTGAGTAGAACTTCTTGAACTTGATGTGCCAAATGCTGCATCCGTTGTTGTGCTCACATGAAAACTTGAGAGGCAGCAGGTCTCTTTGGGAATGGGATTTTTTTTTGTTTTGTTTTTGTTTTGGTTATTTACAGCATTGGGAAGCTTTGCCTTATTTTGCAGGGAAAAAAAAAAAAAGGATGAATAAACAGATCAAGCCAAGATGCCAAGAAAAATTACCAGACTATGAAGCTAAAGTGTAAACTCCACATATTTTAGCTCTTTCTCAGGTATAAATTGCCTTTATAAACAAAACTAAGTAATTTAAGGGGTTGTCTCTTTTTGTAAGCAGTGCTGGAACCATCTTAAAAAATAAAATCATTACCAGCATGCAGGTTGAATTTCTGTTATGAGAGATTTGATAGAACAGTGGATTTACATGGCAAAAAATAGTCTCAAGCTTGAGGCTTCTGAGATGATTTCTGATGGAAGTAATGTTTGTGGTACACAGCCAGTAAGCAGTGGTGAGTGGCTGGTCACACACAGCCTCAGGATTACAGCAGTTATTGTTAGCAGGGTCTGAAACCACTCGTTTTTCTGTTTGTGTTACTATCCATTCCCATTGTATAAGCCTTCATTCCTTCTTATTTTCTATCTTGTAGGCTGTGGTTTGAAATTTTAAATTTTATAAGTAAAATATTTTGATTAGCAAAATCTTGAAAACAGTGATTAGCAGTAAAGGTTATGAGTATTTGGTTCATTTAATTTCTAGTAATATTTTTAAAAAGTGCTGCTTATTTAAATAGTGTGCCACATCCACTTACATCAAACCATTTCTAGAGGTCTGATAGATGCTTATTTGAACAATTCAAATTCTGTGCTGGAGAGGGATTACACAACCAATATTGAAAACTGAAGAACAGAAGGGTCAAAAGACTTTGGTGTGATTAAGGACAGACCAAAGAATCACAGAATGGTTGGGCTTGGAAGGGACCTTAAAGGTCATCTTGGTTTAACTCATCTTCCACTAGACCAGATTGCTCCAATCCCCATCCAACCTGGCCTTGAACATTCCCAGGAATGGGGCAGCTGCAGCTTCTCTCTGCAACTTCTCCAGAACCTTACCACCCTCACAGTAAAGAATTCCCTCCTAATATTTAATCCAAAGCTACTCTTTTTCAATTTCAAGCCCTTTTTCCTTGTCTTGTCAATACATGTATTGAAAAAATTCCCTCCCTAAACTGTCTTGTAGGTTCCTTGAGATAATGGAAGGTGCTTGGAAGCCTCCCTGGAACATCTCTTCTCAGGGCTGACTAGTCCCAACTCCTTCATTTTATTTTCAGAGGACAGCAGCTCCAGCCCTCTGATTAATTTAGGCTGTGTTTAAATACTAGGTTGGTTTTATGCCTAAGAGAATATGACAAGTGGTGGTTTTATTCTTCACAAGAACTGTTCACTAATTGATAGTATTTTGAGGTAATCACTAATACTGTGCTGCCATCTTTACTATGGCATTTTAAGTGTCAGCCATCTCAGTCAGTTTTAGTTTCTAACTGCTCTGAACAAGTTTTCATTTTATCTGAGTATTTGGCACAGTGAAGGGTAGCTGCAAGAAAGTAAAAGTTATGTTATCATAAGAGTTTTGGGTTTTTTTAATAAGTATAACAGGAGTGAATACCAATTCAGAGACTAATCTCCATCAGTGTGGGAATGTCCAAAGGTCTCTGCCATGTGCTCATAGC
Organism: Nesospiza acunhae; assembly: GCA_013398715.1. Taxonomy (NCBI): domain Eukaryota; kingdom Metazoa; phylum Chordata; class Aves; order Passeriformes; family Thraupidae; genus Nesospiza; species Nesospiza acunhae. The sequence continues at coordinate 931,943 of VZSU01001019.1, forward strand.
TGCAACCAATGCAACACTGGTTACATGTGATCAGATGTCAGATGGTAACTTGAGTTTGCAATGAATGGCTGGAGTTTAGAAGTCGTTTCACTGACTAGAGCTGGGTAGGATTTGAAGGGTAAATTGGCATATTTTCATTTCTTGTTATCTTTAATTTACTTTTTAAATGCTGTTTTCCCTCATATATTTTTCTTGCGTAGTTAGAGAGCTACTCAAATTGAATTCTCTTATTCCTCAAGTTTTAATTACGATAGAAAACAGAGAGTTTTCTTGTTGTTAATTATAAAAAAAAAACAAAAAAAACCTCATGATATTACTTGAGATTTATTTATTTTCTCTTGCCTAGGTTCAGTTTTGCTTTCCTGGCTGTTCATCCTCCTCTAAATAATCATTAGTGAAGCTACACCAAAATTATTAACTTTATCTAACTTCTTGAATATATGTTCATCTTTATTTTCACTTAGTTTAGTTTTGGTCTTTTTCAGTTTGAGTTGAGAGCTCAGGTTTGAAGTTAAGGGTAGGGATGGTCTGCTCTGCTCTCTCAGGGTTGACACAGGGATTACTTTTCAACCTAATGGTGGGGAGTCTCCCTCTCATTGCCCTTTACCCAGGTAGGGTGAGATGCATTTCTGTTAGGTCTCTATTGAGTAAACAGGTGAATGAATTTTGGTTAGATGACCAAAGCCAGTCCTGCATCCTTCCTCTTTGAAGAGAGGGTGTAGGACCTTGTGGACTTGAGTTTCCCTGTCAGAACTACCTGCAAAGCTGATCCCTGTGTATTGCTCTGCTGGCCAGGCCACACTTGTCATTTAATGCTAGGATTTCCTGTCTGTTTTTTAGGTCACTTTTTGGGTTTTGGTAAAGCTCTTGGTACTGTCTGTCACAGGATCCTTCTGAACAAATCCACCAGCTGGATAGCAACTGGCTCATGTGTTGGGCACAAAGAGTTACAGTGGCTGGGGTGATACCAGACTGGTGACCTGCCACCCGTGGGGTTCCACAGGGCTCTATCCTCAGCCCTGTGCTCTTCAACATCTTCAAAAACAACGTGAACACAGGACTCAAAGGTTTTGTAAGAAGCTTTGCTGATAATACTGAGCTGGGAGGAGCTGCTGACTCCCTAGAGGACAGGAACGCCCTGCAGAAATCACATGGCTGGGCAGTCACAAGCCTGATGAATTTTAACAAGGGCAAGTGCTGGGTTCAGCATCTGAGGTGGGACAACCCTGGTGTGTGAATACCCCGGGGAATGAGAGGCTGGAAAGCAGTGCAAAGGACCTGGGTGTCCTGGGCAGTCAGCAGTGCCCTGGCAGCCAGGAAGGGACATCCCTCTTTCGGGGCCAATATTATTTCCTACTTTTGTTTTTCTACAAAACCTTTATTTACTCTTGGAGAGTCTTACTCTGAATTGTTATTCTGCCATTGTTCTTTACAGTGATTATAGATGTATTTCTTTAAACATCTTGACCCTCTAAGTTGAATCTTCATATTTGTTTTACCTTTGATGTTTAATCTTATTTGATTATCCCATATATCATGAACCCTTTTTAAGAAATTTCCTACTCTTGTTTTTTCTGATGAGCTAAAATTGCCAGAAGATGAATCTCTGGAGACTGTTCTCTTTCGTTAGTATGAATGTTGACTGATTATATATTATTTTCTTTATTGTTATTTGTGGCAGCGCTTGACACCAGTTACTGCAAACACCGAGGGAGCTAAGCCTGTCTTTTAAGAGATGACCCAATATAACATATGTCTTCATATGTAGTGATCCACTGGAGTGGAATTTCATCCTCTAATAGTCTATGATTACACAGCACTTCCCAGAGTGTTTTGCACTTTTTATCTGGAGAGTTCAGTGGGAATACAGCCGTGCTCATTGCCCTCTTGCTAGAAAGGCTTTCAAGTGAAGATGGCTTTTCACAACAACTAACAGAAAGCACTATTGCTTTTGCCCTCATTATCACTGAACCTTTGGCAAAGAATCAACACTTGTGAGAAGAGCTGCTAAACGTGCTTTACCTTCTGCCAGAAGAGGGAGGGAAAGGGTAGGAAGTTGTCCAGATTGATTGAAGCTCCTTGTCAATGATGGCCACATCAATAAGACTGGGGAGTCTCCCACCAGCCAGCAGGTGGTCAAAGTCTGTGCCAAGCCATCCAGATCACCACATGGGTCCACCTTTACCAACGCCGAGTCAGTGTGAGTTCTGTGGAGTTAATCCTGTGCTAATTCTGCAGTTCTTACGGGATAACAGCATTTGCTGAGTCAGACTCAAGGTTTCTGAGTAACAGCCTTTGTGAGCTCTGTCACTCAGTTTCATACCAACACCTGTGGACTTCTGCCTTCCTGTACTCTGACTCCTCATCCTACCACCTCAGACTAAAGCTGTCCTTTTTGGGGAAAAACACCTCTGAATACACTTACTTAAACAGTGTTTCTTTTCTCCAAACACTTTGTGACTAGAAATAAATGCCTTTTCAGTAGCTGAAATCTGTTGCTATTGTACAACAAAGCTTAAGCCTCTATTGTGACTTTGCTTTTCCCCTGGTCTTTCTCTGCAAGTTGGAGTAAACCAGGTGAGTTTGCTGTGCTACATTTTCTGGTAGGCCACCATCCTTCCTTGTGGAGGACTAAAAGCTCCCACTGCAAACCTGTCACTTAGCCATTCACTTGTTGTGTTTTACTAAGCTTGTGGTAAAAAGATAAGTTACCAAAACACAATGTAGCCCCTAGCCTTGAGATTAATTCTTTTCCCAAAAGGTGTTTTAGAGCAAGAAAACCCTTTTGAAATAAACTACTGACAGTTTGCTTTTTTTATTGTAGCTTATCCTTCCCTTTTGCAGAGACAGAGAAAGGTTTAAAAATGTTTGTAGACTGCCACAAGAAGCAGTGTTAAAAATCTTTCTCAGAACTTCAAAAGAACCTTAAAATACTGTCATTCAATAATATAAAGCCGAGAGTCACTTCTAGTACAGACAGCTTTTCCAGAAGTGGTAGTGTATCTGTTGCTAATGTTCTGTTTTGTTAATGTGAGAACTATCAGCTTGTCTTAAATTCTTCCTTTTCTTTAATATGAGTGAGAGAAGAGTCACAAAAGGTGACTCATGCATTCATATTCATGTGTACCTTACCTAGACTGCAGTAATTCATCCCAGAAAGAGAAGTTCTTTGTTTTAGAATGTTTTCTCAGTAATTGATAGTGTTTTTAGAGACTGAAAAACATAAAAATACTAAAATTAGAAATATAGAATGCAGTTTCAAATTAAATTTTAACGTTAATCCAAGTAACTTGCATTCAGTGAATGTGGAAAAATATGTGTAAGATCCATTCAAGGATTGTGTTTTACATTACTTACACTAAAATAGTGATCTCTCTAAGCAAAGATTATTTTCTCAAATAAAATTCATGTTGTATGGATATAATAGGTTTAATCCAAAGCAATTTATCACTTGTCTAGAGAGGGGGACAAGAAAATGGGACAAAACAAGACCTGAGATGCAGGCAAAAAATAGCATTTAGACCATTTTAGCTGATTAAGAGAATATGAGAACCTGTTTCCTGAGTTGAAGTCTGCCATCAGCAAAATAAAATCCCTGCACATGAACTGGAGGTGCATCCCCAAAACTGTCAGATCACATATGACAGGTGCTTCCAGATACCTGGTTCTCAGGGAGTAGGGGGAAGTATTAATTCCAGCTTTGCAGGACAGAAGTCAGCATAGATAATCCTTAATATAAAAGGCAATAAATAATGAAAACTTACTGATTCAGAAATTCTTACGACTAGGAGAGAAATGAAGCATTTTTCGTTCTCCTGTGCAAGTTTCACTCCAGACAGGTTTTGTTCCTGTGGTCTAGAAAAATGAATGTCTCTCATATCTTCTTTCTCTCTTCCGTCTCATAGTTTTGCTCATTTAACAAAAAACTAATCTGAGTTTGCCAGTCTTTTTGCCTTGTTTTTGTTGCTTCAGCTTTGGATTGACTAAGTATTTTGTTCATCCCCAAAATATCTGTAGTTTGCATGAGGGGCAAGTTTCTCCTTTTTCAGTGCCTTGATAAATGAAGCCTAAGAGAGGAGTGATTCACTAGAAGAAAGGGCCTTTGGATTCTGACTGAAGTTTCACCTTGAATTGCTTTTGGATTTTGCTGCTGCTCCCAAGTAGTAATGTGGGAGCACCTAGTAAATGTTTGTGTAGTGTAGTCCAGTTAACCTTGGTTCTTCAGCCAGTTTGGGTCCATTTGTTCTATAAAAAGTCTCAGACTGAAAGCAGAAGGTGTTTCTGTTGGGAGACACCCATCCACATAAATCCCTGCTTGTGGAAAGCAAAATTCTCACAGATGACTCCTACACCAATCATCACTCATTGCTGCTAGAAATAAAGTTCTGTTTTGCAGCTGTTGTAAGTCATTTTATGTGGAGCAAGGCTAACTGCACTGAAGTTCATCCATAATTTTAAATTTCTTGTATTACTTCAGTCATAAAGTCAAAATCAAAAAAGAAGCAGCCTTTGGGTTAAGATTAGTGAGCATGAAAAGGAATAGAAATGCATCAGCAAATAATATTGGGATAAGAGTAAGGCTTTGTTTTTTTTTACTGAAGTTGTAAATATAGCTGTAATTCTTTACATTAATTTGAAGTATAGCTGGATTCTGTATTATTTTGATGCAGAATTTTAATTTTCCTATCTCTAAAACAGCAATATGTAAAAGCTTGGTTATCTGTATTATAATTTGATATCATGGACAGTTGTTAAGGTATAAAGTATAATTGAGACAGGTTCTCTTATGCAGCATGTATCAATTGATAAGAATGTGTTTTGTGTATGGAAGCTTGTTGTGCATCACAAAAAGGACTAATTTATCTTTTTTTCCTCATCCTATGGGTGACCTATAGTGAAAAAAATATTGTGGAGAGTTTCAGGATTGTTTTTTCTTATTTTTTTTTAAGAAAATGGCTAGAATTTTCCCATAGTGTATGAAACATTAAAACTAGAAGAAAATACCTGTCTAAGGAAAAAAAAAAAGTGTGGGTTTTTTTCCATCATACTTTAATTATTGCATTTTGTAGTCAATATACTGTAACGTGAAGTCCTTAGAATATAAAGGCATAACAGCAAAGTGGCGGAATATGCATTATGTTGATGTTCATATGCCTTCATATAATAGACACATAATTTTCATTCTATTTCTCCATGCATCTCAATTCAGAGTTTTACATATTTTATATTAGGATAAATTGCTCAAAGTAGTGATTTACAGCCTTTACTAGCTATGATTTATTTCCTACAAATTTCATTTCAGTGGAATGATGTGCTGTAATGTGGCATTTAGCATCATCTAAAAGATCTACTTTCTTTGGGTAAGAGAAATAACATTTTCTCTATATGAACTTCCATTTTTAATTTTTTTTTTTTTTTCAGTAGCCTAAGTGTTAAAGCCTGAAAGGATTTAGAAAGCTGCAGTGAATGTGTTAAGACTGTTAATGAAGCCTCTGAATCTAAGGACAAAATTAGCTCTCACACCCACACTGCGCAAAGTACAGCAACTGTCTGATGGGATTGCATCATGACTTTTACCTGGGGACACGGGCATTATGTTCACTTGAAATGATGAAATTGGGAAGACAGATGTCCCCAGCGGACACTTTAAGGAGTTTGTACCTACATTAAATTGCTCGAGAAAAATCTCTGAAATTTGAACATGAAACCTTATGCAAAAATGCTTATTAAGTGTGAGCACTGGGTAATGCATTCCCTCGTGCACTATCTGCTTTTAAGTGTGTACAGGAATATACTTTTGATACAGAATAACCTGAGAAAGAGAGAGAACAAAAGGAACTTTTGACAGCAGGGACTTTGAACTGCTTTATTTTGTTGGGGGGAAAGATAAATCGGCATATGAGACTCATTCTCTAGAGCTTGATTCTGAGGAATCTAAAAGGAGCAGGTTTTCATTTCTTTCATTTCAATGAGTGGGAAAGATGCCTGTGGCTGTAGTCCTGGAGAAGGAGAATCTCCAAGATCTAGAATATCCTGTTCTTCTCACCTCTCAGCCCGCACAAGTTCCTTCTTTCAGGTGCGGCACAGCCGTCTGGCCCAGGAGATGATCGGCGAAAAACAAGACCAGGAGAATAGCCATTCCCTTGAGAGCACATTGCTGGTTCTATGCTGCTGATTTAATCTATTTCTTCTTTATTATATATAAGTCTTTTTGTGCAAGATCATGACTGAGTAACAGTTGGCATGATGCTGCACTGTAGGCTTGGAATAGGATGTGGGAAAGCACTGCAGGAGGAAGTAGGGAGAGCAGGGAGGAAGGGATAGGATCAGATTCCCACAGAGAGCACTGAAATCAAAATATTCTGGATAGAGCTTAGTGATGGAAATAAATACTGCCAGCTACATCCGCTGCCTGTGCCGTATGAAAGCACAAAGTGAAATTGCTAATTACAAGAGGAAAAAAAAATACAATTGCAGTATGTTTGTACCTGACATTCTTTGCAGTAAGTGAAATGGTCTCTCTTCATCCACTTTACCCAGAAATATAGGAAGTAGTCTGCAGGTCAGATGTTTGCCAGCAACACAGTGGTGCTTGTTGTCCAGAAGAAGCTCGCAGATAAGCAGAAATTGTCAACTCTTTTTTTCCCCTTCTTTTAATAGAAAACTTCTTTGAATGGGAATCTTAAGCAGGCAGTAATTAAGAACCTTAGTCTAGATTTTAAAAAGGGATATTTGAAGGCACTTAATAAAATTAAAAAAGTAAGCCGGAAATTTTCAGCCTTCAAGATTAAGTATAATTTCTTCATAATGGGGTACTGAGCGTGCTGATGACAAGAAGGAAGCACGTCATAAAGAAAGGTTTATGTATTTCTTCATGAAGTGTGTTGACTCCAATAGCAGAGAACTAAAATATCGTGCCTCCTCACATATCTCTTAACTTCCATAGTACTGAAAAACCCACTGTCTGCTTCCTTCTTGAAAGGGAAAACATGTTGCTTTTAATGAAAGTAGTTGCATTTCATGCCCATAATTTTTTTATTTCTTATGTGTATATCAAGATAATATAAGACCTTTGCTTTATTAAAGTGAATATTGTTAAAACTACATAGCCCATCATGGTAAGACTGGAGTTTTATATCTGATTCTTGTGCTTCTTCTTAGAACCCTATATAAAATTAATGTGTGTGGGGAGCTACTGAATGCTATTTGCAGTCATCAAAATTCAGGGTGATTTTGTATAATGTGGTAATATGAGGACATCAAAGTTTAGAAATTTGTTTTGGAAAAATTTTAGAAATAAGGAGTTTAGGATGTGAGAATAGTAAAACTCAGATGTTTTAGAAGAAGTTGATAAATTAGGACTTATCACTGCTTTTTAGATGTAGTATTTTATAAACATGACAATAGGGTGAAGTCAAGTTAAAAATCTTCAGAGATTCATTTTACGAATTTGGGTTAAGGCATGTGCACACAGAATCCTAGACAAGTTATCAAATATAGTAAATCACTCGCCTGGGATGCTAAAATCAATTTTATGTAGGACTCTTTGACAAGTCAAATTGAGAAAAAAACCATTTATGATTAGAAAATTAGTAAGCCAAAATCCTATAAAATAATTCATAATTTACAGATAAAAAAGCAAGAAATTGAATAAATTAAAAATGCCTGTTAGCTGCATGTACACAGGAAGGTGCAGATATTCCTTATTTATTATTTACTCAGCAATTGACATGTATTAGACTTTTGATATTTACCTTTACCATTTCTGTTGTGAAGGCTGGATCTCGTTTATGTTGAAAATGGATTCGTTTGGTCTTAACTCCATTTTTATAGTGCTACAGTATCCTACAACTTATTCTGAAATCCTGTCAATGGTCATACAGATTAATTTCCTAGCTAAACCTACTTTTGCCTTCTCTGTAGGGCCTGAGGCTATTGTCCTTATTTTATTTTATCCACATTTTAGTCATCAGATCAGTACTTGGCAAGGCAGTGTCTACTACAGCACTGCCTATCACTTCTAAAACATGAGAAGCTATGAAGGAAATGTAAAATACCAGGAAAAAAAAAACAGATGTAGTACTGAAAATTGTATACAAATTCCAAAGCATATGATAGAACAAATACATAGCACATATCTGTCAATTAAATTGTTAAATAAAGCTTACTCTTTTAGTTTATTCGAAAACCTACAAAACTTGGGGGAGGCAAATGCAGAAGAAATCAGTGTAGTAATTTTGGATTTTTGCAAAAGCTTGGCTGTTGCTTTGCCAAGCCTGACTTGCAAAATTAATTCAAATTGGCTTGGATAAGAGCACTGTCATGTGGATTAAAAGCTGGCTGAAACACTACAAACAAAGGGTGTCTTGAGGGTACCACAGGGATCACTGCTAGAACTAGTCATTTTTAATGTCTTTATTAATGATCAGGGAGAGTGTTTAACAACATGCTAATAGAATTAACGTGTAATACTAAACTACGAGGAGATGGAAATACTTGAAAGTTTAGAAAAAAGAAAAATGTGCCGGGTCCATAGAGAGGTTAGGAACACTGCACAAGTACCACAGTGAGCTTCAGCTTCAAGGAAATGCAGTCCAATTAGATCTCATGAGGAGAATTTGGAAGATGGATAACACACTTAAAGAAACTTGGAAGCAGTTAAGTAGGGGGAAAAACAAAAGGCTGAAAGCAAGACTGATAATCAACAGCAAACCAAATGTGCATGAACCATGTAAGAGGGTGGCAAAGGAGGGTGATGGCAGCTGGAGCAGCCCAGGAGACCCTGAGGCTGTGGTTTGGGCTCTCAGCAGCTGCTTAGGAATTTCTAAATTTGTTAGAGCAGGCAACTGGTAAATGCTGCAGTGGGGAATAGCCATAAAATGACAGATTAGTTGTTTATGTGTTTTCTTCCTACTTTCTTTGGATCTGCTATGATGCTCTAAAGTGCACATTGCTTAAATATTACAGCTGTGAAATATGAGCATTTGGGCTAATACTGAATAGTGATGGAGCTAAATTATTACTCCTAAAGTACCAATGGTAAGTATTTGGCAGAATCTTCAAGCAATAAATCAAATCACAAAGAAATAATGGAAAATACAAAAGTATTGAATACCCCTGGGAGTGAAATCAATTTTGTGCACATAGAGCAATAACTAAACAATCTTCAGATCTCAAGAATTTGATATTTCTGTAAGTGAAATATAAACACATCTTATAGCAGAATAAATAATGACTGAGTCATGGTTACATGACCGACTTAGTACTGAATTCTTGAAGAAATAGGTTGATTTTCTATATATGTTATTCAGATCACCTCAGCAACTGATGAACTGCTTTTGGAAATCTTCACTCGCAGTTTACCAATTTACAAGTCTTTAAAATTGTATTGTGAAAATATCTCCCCCCACTTCAACTGTGTTAGTGCGGACAGGCAACTTTTGTTCTATTTTACTACATATTTCTAAGATTGGTATTTAGAATTGGTAAAAATAACTTAGTGTTTTGGAGGCTTAACTATCATATAAAAACATATAAATTATTATATCTGCATTGACCATTTAACTAATAATGTCTTCGTTTGGGACTTTTTTTTTTTTTAATTTAAATGAAATTCTACTTTGTTTCCAGCTGGAATAGTTTGCATACACACTGACAATGTGCTTTGCTTGATGGGAGCAGGTGCTTCTTGCTGGTTGTTTTCTTAGTTATGTTTAAGGAATGCTTTCCAGACTGCTTGTGGAGTTCTGTGAGAGAAAACAAAAGTTTGAGCATTCTAGATTCTCCTTATTTGTAACATTTTTTAATCAGAGAACCAACCCATCTGTGTTAGGAATCAATTGCATAAATGTTTTAAAAATACTTGTGTTCTTATTTCTGTTTGAAAGAATCTAAGTTGTTTCGTTGCAGTAAAGAGAATCTGTATAATTCTCTAGCAGAGTTCATTGTGGTTTTCCAGCTTCCAACAGCTGATGGGGAGGCAAGATTTGTTGTGGAAATGTGAGACACAGATAGCAGATCTTCTTTGCCAGCTGTTTCTTTTTACATATTTGCTTCCAGTTGACCCACACTTCTTGTTCTGGACATGGCCAAGCAGCCCACATTGTTGGAAAAGCATTTGCATTGATTTTGAAGCTGTTCATTCAGGAAGAATGTTTGAAGCAGCAGTGATAGGCTGGGAAACCTTCACTGCCTTAATTGTTAGTGGAGCTAAAGGTGAAGTATATTGGAAAATTGATCTGTCTGAACAGTAACCATTTTTTAGAAAATTTTAAAGCAGTTTAGTAGCACAGTTGTGCGTGAGATATGGCCTCAAAGAGAGATTATCTCCTGTAGCTCTGTTACTTAATGGAGGAGAAGCTGGAAGTGTCTTTGTCACCTCTGATGGGATCTCCATATGTAGGCTCCATTGAGGCTTTTTGGGGTACAGCATGTAATTCTAAGGATTTTTAACACGTGCATTACTATGAAGTAGCGAACAGAACCTAGAGAGGAAAATGCTAGGGAAAAAACCATTAGTGTGAACTCATTTATCAGCTCTTTGTAAAATAGCAGAAGTTTCCATCTTGCATAAAACCCTGAGAATCAAGTCGGCACCACTCGGAATGGTGTTGGTTGTGGTTCCAGTAATCTGTTTAGTATTCTGCTGATGTTTTATTTGCTTAGCAGTTTGCGCCAGCTTTAGTCAGCACATTGAAATCTACATTTTGAGTGCTTTTTTGAAACATTTGTGAAATAGATTTTTTCCTTCTGTTGATGATTAAGGTAACATGGTACAGTTCCAGACTGCAAGAAAATGCAATGGGTTTTATTTGTGATTAAATAGATGCAAATCTGCATATATACTTTTCCACCATATTTTTTTAACTTCAAACTGTGAGGCTACTTGGTCTATGGGCATATTTATTCCATTGTAGTACCAGTATAAGCAAATAAAAAGCTGGGCATGAAATTAGATTTTGATCAGAAAATGGAGTTCTGGTTATGTATTTTTTATGTGTGCAGTAGTATTATAGATTTACAATATTTGAGGGGACAAATATAATATGCATGCTAATTTCTGAAGACTGAAGTATATCTTTGTCACACCTGTAAAAATAAACAAATTGAGTTCATGAAGTGAAGTTTGTAAACAACTCAAACTTGCAAGATCACTTTGCAAGTCTTTTAGAAGTTTTTAATCTTTTAAAGGTTTTAAAATATTAGCTATCTAATCCTTTCAAAAGCTCAGTGAGGAAAGCAGTGAGTACAGTCACACCGCTGAGCTCCAGACAGAGTGAGGTTCCACCACAGCAGCCAGGAACTTGCCTCACTGGATTTAAGCCCTGAGTTGGTCTAGGCTTACTTTGGCATGGTGTGATTTTGAGATTGCCTGGTTTTGGAGCTTGCTTGACTCTGGATTTAAGCCTGTGCCCTGATTCTGAGTTTGTCTAGGCCCACTTTGGTTTGAGGAGAGCCAGCACTCCTCACAGATAGCAGAGACCGTGGAGCATCCTCCAGAGAGCACCACAAGCCCTTCCTGCCCTGAAGCCTCATCCTGGCTTAAAGTTACCCAGGGCAGATCAGAGACAGCCAGTGAAATGAAGTGTCATTATTCCTGTTCTAGTGGAGGGGTTTTTTATCCAAGTATTTAAGCAAGGACGCAATCATTAGAATGTTCTGCTTGTTAACAGCAGTGATTGCTCTGTCTTGAAGACTGTGTGTTGCTTATACTTATTGACGTACTCTAGAAGTATGACCTGATATTAATGAAAAGGCACTTGGCAGAATCAATTAACACAGATGTTTGTTTGATTTATTATTTGTTGCTCTTTGTTGTTCCATCAGTTCTTTGCTGAACGTGCTTGATTAGCCTGTTCTCCTTTGTTTCCATTTACAGTAGTAAAATCTTCTGAAGAGTTTGTTTAAACCTTTCACTTTGACGCATAAAGCTAATAAAACTCAGATGATGCACTGTGCAAGATCTCCTCAGAAAACTCTGTGCTGTACTACAGAGTTAAAGAAGGCAGGTTAAACCATCTGATTTGCATTTAATTCACTAAGGAGTGTGCCAGACATTGGTGGTGGTCTGAAGAACTGGTGATAAAAACGGGATGATATTGCTACTGATGTGCCAGATAAAATAAAACATAGGAGGACCAAGACTGGCATCTCTAGAAGGGAATACAGATTACTTAGTTTATCACTGGAAAAGACACCATCTGCTTTCTCTTTTCCCTGCAAAGAGGTAGGAACATTGTATTTGTGGGTTGGATATTTATAGTTTTATATATGTGAAATGCTTCCTCCCCACCCCCTTTTATTTTTTTTAACATGAGGTAACATCAAGCCTCAAAAAGGGAAGAGAAAAAAATTGCCAGTTGCTTTGGCTGAAATTGGTAATAGAGCACTGCTTTGATCACTTCTGTAATGTGAATAATTGTATTGTGGGCACACAGGTGCTGAAATGGTTTTGGATTTAGGGAATTTTTATGACTTATCTATTGTGTGCAAGGTGTGTTGTTGCTTTTAACAAGTTTTCTTAGGTTTTGCTGTTTGGTAGCATTTGCTAAGTAATTTCCTACGGTTGAAAGAACTGTGTAGGATAAAAACCACTTAATATTGTATCCTTTAATTGACTATAATCAACAATTTGCCGTACATTGTTTGAAAGGGACTATGTAATCTCAGCTGGGAATATTGCTTATAGGATGAAGCTCCTGCATAAATTGCTTTCTCAAAATTGTAATCAGTTTTAAATATCTACAACAAATTTTATGAAATTATGTGATGTTGTCCTCACTGTGTTATAACAGCACCTTATTTAAATGAGTGGGATATTTGAATGTTGATAGCACCTCGTGGGGAATTTTATTACAGAGGAGTTGAGAACTTGGAGGTTAAGTGGTATTTCAAAATAAGAATTAAGACACTGTCAGAAAACGATGGCTACATTTGAAAAGCAATCTGAGTTACCTGCATGGATAACTTGTGGACAGCCCTGTTATCCACAGGCTTCTCAGGCTATGGTTTATATGGGAAGGATTGGAAATAATCTTTTTTAGTCTCTAGATGTGTTTGCTACCAGGCCTGTCCCACTGTCTGTCCAGGTTCCCTGTGGAGGAGAGAGCTGTGCTGTGCCAGAGGCGGCTGCTCCCAGGGGTGAGCAAACAGCAGAACAAAACATCTTAAATACTCCTAGGCTTGAAATAATGAAATGCAACAGGATTTAAGTTGGTGGAGAACCAGGGCAAGTCCAGCATTTTGTGCCTCATTCACTCTACAGGGGTGTTGTATTCTTTTTATGAGGGTGGGTAGTTATAAAACAAAAGGTAAGGTTCTCAAACTTAAGGAGGGTGGGTTTATGTTAGATATTAAGAAGAAATTCTTCACTGTGAAGGTGGTGAGGCATTGGAATAGGTTGCCCAGAGAAGCTGTGGATGCCCCATCCCTGAAGGTGTTCAGACCAGGTTGGATGGGCCTCTGAGCATCCTGGTCTAGTGGAAGGTGTCCCTGCTCATGACAGGAGAGTTTGGAACAAGATGATCTTGATCTTCCAGCCCAAACCATTCTATGATTCTGTGATTTGTGTCCTGTTTCGATGATGGCTGCTTTCTAGCCCTGGGTGGTCAGTACCAACATAATTTTATAACCAGTGCACTGTAAGTAAGGAGAGGAAATAATTTCTTTTCCTTCAAGTCTTTTTTTCATTGATTCCATTGCTCCTATCATGCCACAGCAGGCAGTTCCATAAATTTATCTGTTCCTCTCATGTGTGTTTTGAAATAAGATAAATAGTACTCTAATCCCTAGATGAGAAATTATTCATTGCTCCTTGCCACCTCCAGCAGCCTTTGGTAGAAGCATCATGTTACCTTCTCCATCCACTGTACAGCTCCTTGCTGCTGCATTCAATAACAAGAGATTCACCAGTGGCTTTTTCCTTCTGTCGTGTTCAGCGGCGGAACAATTAATGGTGACTTTTAAATCGCTACCGTTCTGCATTTTCATTAGCCGCTGCTCTGACGAACAGGATCAGTTCACACCTCAGAGTGGCTGTGTCAGCCCTCTGCAGGTACCACTGCAAACCCAGCCCTGTGATTGCTGCTGTCTCTGGCGTACAGACTGGAGAATTTGGGATTGGTGCGGCCAAGGCTGTGCAGTGGAGTTGTGGAGGAACCTAAACTAGAAAGGATAATTAAGAAGGGCTTTTCTGCAGCTGCGTAATTGCTTTGTATAGCAGGTCGTGGCTGTGCTGCAGTAATAAATTGTAATGTTGTCCATGCCTTTTAAAACGTTATCTTTGCTTTTGCATGCAAGGAAATAACAAATAAGATGTATTCCAATTTGCAGGTAATCCAGCTCATTTAATTCTAGTTTGCATGCATCACATTTTAGTTGAATTTATCACCGCTACCAAAATCACCTCTTAGAAGGCAAAGTCTGACTAATTCTGATTAACCTTGGCCATGGCACAATCAATGCTTTTATTTGCAATTGGTTTTGTTGCCACGTCTAACTTCTCAATTTTAAAAAAAAAATATTTATTCATTTTTTGTATTTATTTCTGCAGCTTATAGAAACAATCACCGTTTCACAATAAACCTTGTTTTCTTAGAACCGTTGTTTTTAGGATATTTGGGAGCAGTTCACTAACAGAATGTTAAAAGCAAAAACCCATATGGTTCCATGCCACCCAGGGCAGCATTCTTTTAGCTATAAAAAATTCACTATAATTTGAATTATTTAGAAACACATTTTAGGATAGTCTTACTATCACTTATATCACTTCTGCGATACTTTTCTTTTCTAAAAGTGAAATTGTTCCTTTTATTTTAATAGAGTTTTAACTATTTAACAAATGCTTTTTCTTATTACCAAGCATTTGATTCAAAGCTTTTGCTTTAGTCTCAAAGTTAATATTAAGTTCTGAAATAACTGAGTTTAAATGTAAAATGAAATTTCTTAATGCATGACTATTCAGTTTTCACTGAAGAACTGTACACTGGAAAAGTAAAATATGCTAAATTATCATCTGTAATTTAAAGCCAAATCTATCTCTAAGTATTGTCTTGTGGCATTTAATCATCAGAGCTAATGTCTGTGCATTTCCCTTGGCAAACTGTATCAGAAGAACCAACAGGGACCTCTGTCCAAGCATGCAGGAAATGTTTCTGCTGAGAGGGGCAAAAATAGGGCTGTGTTGGGCTTTTTGGGTTTTTTTGTTTTGTTTTCTTGTGTTTTTGGGGTTTTTTTATTTTTTTTTTTCCATGTACGTGCCATCACTCTTTTTTATGTCCCGTTATTAATGTCAAGTACCTGGTGTAAAATCTTTCTGTTGTTGGGTTACAATGAGCTTTCCCCATAGCAAGGGTGGCTCAGGCCTTTTTTGGAGTGAAGCAGAGACTATATACATGTATTTGGTTAAAAATAAAAAAGAAATAAAAACCCCCAAAATTGAAATGCAAGCCCTTCCAAATGGATAAATGACTGCCTTGGGGAAAATGCGAGTTTGTTTGCCTAAGTACTCAGCATTGTGTGGTAACAAATAATGATAATTTCTGCAGTTTGATAGCATGGGTAGGCTTATCACTGTCTTATCTTTCTCCTATACCTGTGCTAAGTCTTATCTCTCTCATAAAAATTAAATTAGACAATAACTCAAGTAACTTTTTTGAACTACACGGAAGTTCTCACCTTTTTTCTTGTCTCTTTAGCATTCAATGTTCAAATGTGTTAAGCTTGCATGTTTTCACTAGGCAAGTGAAAAGCAAATTTAATATGAAAGCGTGAGATTCTGTGTCCATTCTTTAAGTACTTAATGGATTTAGCAACTCTGCTTCAAACTGACTGCCCATTTTCCAGTGACTTCTGTATCAACTTTCTTTTCACCTCAAAGGGCAGCCAGCAACTTTCCTTCCTCCCTCGGCAAAGACTAAAGTGTAGGTGCTTAGATTCAAACTGTTTTATTTGTTGTTGCTGCTTTTTGAGGTTTCTTGCCAGCAGTTTTAATGAAAGTAATAGCTGTTTGAGGTATCCTGCTCTGCTGTGGTCTCCAGGTTTTCCCAAAAGTTGGTAGATGGTCCCTCTTGCCAAAGAAATGCTCATTTAGGAGCTTGATGGTTAGGTTGTTTGCTTTCTAAAATAATTGCAAACAATTATTTCGGAAAATTAAAAAAGATTTGAAAAAATCTTTTAAGAATTGTCTTTTCTGTGAATGAGGGTCAAATCAAATTGCTACTCTGCAGGTAAAATCATCAGTTCATCTACGGCTTAAACTTTGCCCAGCTGTACATGCCAAGAACACAGAACTGTGAAACAAAACAACATTATTTTTGTCCTTCTGTTCCTAAAACTTTCTGTTCCTTTATCTACTTACTACACAATTTCAGATGCTGAATATAGGGGACTACCTTTCTTCACACTAAGAAATAAACTATTAATTTTCTTGCAGTTTGTATAGTGACTCTGTCACTGAGTAATTGAATCTGAATTATTCATTTACCAACTAGTGGCATGAAGTGTGTTAAAAGTTTTCCAAGTATATATAAAATATATTTTTCCAAGCTGTATTGTATTAATTTGTGGTGAAGGTAACAAATTCAATTTGCTTCACTGAGAAAGCAAGCCAGAAAGTTAATTCCGTTTTCAGTTAGCATGTGAAATCAGTGGAATAATAAAACATAGAAAGGAGAAGCAGATCTTAAAAACTTGATTCGCAACTAGAGAAAATACCCGAGGGAGCACAGCTTGGGGGTTATGCAGCTAGAGAAAGTATATATCCAGTAAAATGTGTGGTATTATGGGGGAAAATGAAAAAAATGAGGGGATTTTGGAGAAGGAAGTGATGCCTGTGGTGCTGGGGCTGTCGTTTTGGGGCACAGGGAGCAGTGACAGCAGCCCAGCCCACGCGTGTGGCTGCTGGGCCACTTGTGGTGGCCAAGGGGTGCTGAAGCAACACTTGAGAGGGTTGTGATTAACCCAAGTCAAGGGCTGAAGCGTGAGAAAGATATTGTCTTGTCCAGAGGAAATGCCGGAAATGCTGATTTGGAGACAACTGGTGCAGATAAATGTTATTTCAAAAATCAGGTATGGACTCCATTGTTGCTGGTCAGAAACACTCTTTTTCTCCTTAATAAGACCTTATAGAGGTTTTTAATGACTCATCTCTTTGATAGAGGGAAAAAAACAGCTTTGTTGATCCTAGGAATTTTGTTGTCTTAGTTTCTTGGGCAGAGTGAAAGAAAGGGAAAGTTAACAATGTGCCAGAGTGAAATGGACTTTCTGAACTAACAGAATTAATACTGTAACATACACTGAACATGGGAAAAAGTGAATCTCAGTCAAAACCCCTGAAAGTCTGACAAAGAATCAATGCATGGGCAAAGTACTTTGAGGACTAAATGGATCTGGATAGAGGGATCCATTCTTTCGACTGAAGAACGAGACAGATAGCTCCAGCTCCTGCTGTTGGGAATCTGCAGACAAATTTCAGAAGGCCTGTAAGGCCAGCTCCAAGAACAAATGATAATTTATATCCAAATTGTTTCTCCTTCAGATTCCTCTCTTAAAAAATGCTGAGAAAATAGGTTAATTTAAGCTCTGCCATGATCTCTTTCACAATGATTATAGAAGAAGAATTCCCAGAGTAAAGAACCTCTGGTCAAATTTTTTAGCTTTAAGTGAAGTTTTAGACTTATATCTAAGGAATTGTTTTTTTTTTGGTAAGTGGACAGCAGGCTACTCATTTAATGAGCAGAAAGTTGGAGACGTTCTAAAATGGAGAAAATAACTGCTTTTATCATCAATGAAATCTAAAATGTAAATAATTGCAAGAATTTCTTTATTTTTCTGCCTGTTTTTCGTGTGTGAACCTGAAACTTTGCAAATGTTCCCTTTTTCCTTTCCTTGTAGGCAGGCAGATATTTAACAGAAGCAAGAAATTAAGCAAACCAAACTCATTCAATACCAGATTGCATGCTTTTGTGCCTGTCTCTGCAGCAGCTGAAGTAAAACAAATGAAGTGTTTTTGGTTGCACTCAGTTTGTCAAGCATAACTAACTTGTATTTCAAGTAAAATAAAGCTGGCACCAGAACACCATAAGCCAGGATGGTGCTTGTCTTGAGCTCCACTACATTAATTCTAGTCCAGAAGCATTGTCAGTTCACAAGTCCTTAAAATAACCTCTTTGCCTGTGTCTTTGACTAGATAAAAGTGCATCTGCTTATTAGTTTCAGCACAGAAAAGTGAACAGAAGCTCAGCCGGAATTTGTTTTGGCGGCTAGCTGCGAAACACTTCAACTGTGTTCTGCCTTCCCTCCACCATGAGCACTGTTGAGACATGAGGCATCTTGATTGCAAAACTCCTAAGAGGGTATCAGAGAGCAGGTAGACCATCACCTCAAATTCAAGGGAATTAGAATTTAAGAGGTTATTTTTTTTTTTAACTGCACAGACCATTTATTTGTTTTGTCAGCGGCTGTATGAGGTGAACCAGGTATTTAAACCATCCTAGAAATTGAATGTGATTGACTTGACTTTAATCTACCCCAGTGGTTAAAGTAGAAGCTGAGTTGTGTACCTTGCCAGGTGGTGACTGATGGGACATGCAGACTTGTCTAAGTACAAGCAATCTGCCCAAAATACCCAAGGCAAAGTAATTGGCATTTCCCTCTGTCTGCTCAGTCTTGTGACTGCTGGGCCTAAAGATCCATCAGCAGTTGGGAGAAAGCCTATTATCCTTTCTGCCCAAAGTGGTTTTAATCAACATGCAAATAATGTAAATAAATGCAAACATGAACCACTCAAGAAAAGAAGCCTCACCTCACTTTTTTTCCTATTAATTTATTGTTATGCCTGTGCTTATGCCGTTATGTATCCATATCATACCATTCCTTTATTCTTTTTGATTTTGAATGCTTTAAATTTGGCAAGACAAGTTTGTGCACAAATTGCAAAACCAGTATGACCTGAACTAATTTTCACTGAGCTGGGCTTGCTTTCTTATTCAGCTGTAAGAAATCTACTCAAAATTTTATTTTTTTTTTAGTGTGATGTGCTAAATGTGAACCTTTGATCAGACAGTACATGAATAAGGAATGTTGTTTTTCTGCATTAAGTGGAAATGAGACCTACGGCAGCCTGCTGTTAGGATCATAAGTACTAAATAAAATATGAACTAGTTAAACTTTGCAACCTTCCAAGGACAGGCATAATTTCATATATTGAAAGAAATCTTATATAATAAATCAAGAGATTTGCTTTAGTTCATGTCATGTTACAGCTTCAAATACAAGATTTGATTTGAAATTTAAAAGTGCTACAGTCTTAGAATATAGATTTTTTTTTTAATGTACTTCCTCTCTGCTAACTTTTTTTTAAATCACAATATTTTTTTACCTTAGTATTTTTGCTCTTTAAAAAAAATGCTTTGCAGTTCTGCTTGTATTTCCTTCTTGGTGGCCTAAAGGCCTAAAAAAAGGACAAAGAGTTGATTCTTTGTTCAATATTATTTTTCTTTTACATTATTTTTTCTTTTATTTCCTATGGCTTGCTGCTCCAGAAAATTGGAGCAGAGATGTGTCTTGAAGATGTGATGACCAAAAAGTAAATGAACAATTTAGCAATATTTTTTCATATTCTTGAAATAATTCTTGAAACTATTATGATTTTTAGCCTGCGTTAGGTATTGGGGAACTGTTCAGAGTCTTCTCTTTGAATTTATCACCTGTGCATGTTTTATATTTTCTTAATAGTCCTCTGCTGTTAGTTTTCTTCCTCCTGTTTGATGGTCTTTATATTTCAGTTTTACCATTTCTCAATATATCAGCTATATTGCGTGCATCTGAGTTTTGGTCACAAATGCTAAGATTTTTAAACTTTTATGTAAATTATTCCATGACAGTGACAAGAATAGAGCAACTATTCTGTGCAGCTCTCCACTCTCCCTTCACATATGACCATAGGCAGCACCTGGTTTTAGTTTTGTTTTATTTTAATTTTCATTTTATTATTTAGTTTTATTTTATCTTGCTTTTCTATTTATTTAATATTTATTTTTATCTTTATTT
>VZSU01001019.1:951996-962827 GCA_013398715.1 Nesospiza acunhae
TTTTCTCAGGTATGGTTAGCTGGATACATGCCTTCAGTGTGTATAGGCTTTCACAAAATGAGGCGTCACTGAAATCCCTCAAGACAAATCCTCCCCTGTTTCTTTGGCTACTTCGGTAGCTGGAAATATTCTGGTCCACTTTTGCTGCCTTGTTTCTCTGATGTGGTCTTATTGTACCTTGTTTCATCAGTTTTTCATCTAATGCAGTTTAGGTGTAGTTTAGTTTTTTTACCAGCATTCTAAGTATGTTCATTCATTAAATGCTTTATTAGAAATATTTAATTTTTAGTACAAAACTTTCTAACTAATAAGCAGAAACTGCTGCGGGTGTGCTGGCTCAAAACTGAGGATAACTGTCTGCAACTTTGTGTCCTATTTTTATTCGGTGCACCATTTAGATAAATTATTGCCCATTATGCATGTGCTATTTTAAAAGATCAGTAAATATGTGCAATATTTTCTTGTGCTGCATTATCAATGGCAGTTCATAGAAGCCATTTCTCATTTCATACTGGAGATTTTAAAGTTTCAGCCTCCCATGAAAACATAGCCCATAATATTGTAACTCAAGTTTAGTATTTTCCTAATGACGGAGGCGTTAAAAGGTTTTCATTTGCAAAGAAGCTTTGCTTGCTTAATCTAATAATCCCACCTTAATAAAATACAAACCCACTGGAGACAGGGCTTCATCACTTAAAGAAAAATAAGATAGCTTAGCCCTTGATTAATTTTCCTGTGTAGTTGTCAATAATTCCAAAATACGAGTACAGATTAGCTTGTCATCTTTAGGTGTAACTGCCATTTATTATGTTCTCTGAAACTGCTATCACAGCCATTTAATTTTATTTCAACATTATTACAGTCATTATACTCTGGGAGCTTTTCTGTGTGTGGAGAAAAACCACATGTGGTTGCAAAGATGGTGACAGTGACAGGGCTGCCTGACCTTTCTGCCCAGGACCTCTCCTGCTGCTGCTCCTGTGTGGAGTTTGATACTGCGGTGACAGAACAGCGTGGGACAGGTGATGCGAAGACTGAAACCTCTACAGATTGTCATTAAAACCTAAAATACTGCCTTTATTCACGATTTTGATATTTTTCAAACTAGTTCAAACCAAATTAAACTAGTTTAAACTGATTTGAATGGTTGGATCTGGTGAAAACTGGATTGAATCATTCAGAACTGGTTGGATGTAGATCTGGTCCAAGCCTGTAGAACTGGTTGGATCAGATCAAAACCATTTTGAACGAGTTAGAACTGTTTTGAACCAGTTGAAACTTGTCTGAGGCAATCAGAAATGGTCAGATCTGGTTCAAACTGGTTTCAACCAGATTTCAGAGCCAGTTTGTTCTGGGCTGAACTGGTTTGATCCTGTTTAAAAACAGTCTGAACCTTTTTGGACTTGTTGACTCTGGTCAGAATCGGTTGGATCTGGTTCAAACTGTTCAGTTTTTCATTAGTGATTCCATCAGGGACGAGATGTAGTTCTTGGTCACTGTTTCTCTTCAGGAAGGTGTTCTGGAGAGCAGCCATCAGCTTTTTCTTCTATTTCATTAATTTGTAGGGTCAAAAGGATAAAGATGCAAATTAGGCTTCTGGGCAAGTTTATCTCATTTCAAGCTACAACTTTGCATTTTAACTATAATCTTTAAGGGCAGGGTACATGTCAAGCATCCTTTGTTAATGTGGCTTAAAGAAACACTGTAAATGCAAAACCACCACTTGTTCTTAATCTCATTCAAGTCTTAAGTCTACTCGGAGAACTATTTGTCTTGGTATAATTTGAATTCTTTTAAACCAAATTATGCAGCTGTTGGAAGTCATTCCCAATAATGGGACAATCAGAACTGATAGAAACAGGCATTCCATGTGTATTCCTTTCTCTAGCATTAACCTTACCTTTCATAAAATGTCTGGGTGCTGAGATTGATGGTGATAATTCAGTGGAAAAGCAGTATGGTGTTATGGGGAGTGGTAAGCACCTCACTTTCTACACCAGAAATCACTGATATTGATCAGTCTTTCTTCTCTTGGTTGGGAAGAGTGGGGTGTTGACTTAGAGCGTTTCTTCCTTCACGGCTGGAATCTGCTTTGGTTAATTTATATTGTTTGGCAAACACAGTTTATTAACTTGATCTTTATTGACTTGTAAAACCATTCTTTTTTTTTTTGCTTCAGCTCACAAACCCATGCTCCCTTAGTGACTATAATTGACCATTTCTGATTTGTGTTTGGAGCCCTGGCAGCTTTGCCATCATCCTGTGCTCTCTCTTTCATGGCCTTTGCTGTCACCTGGTGTTTGTACTTTTGGGAATCTGTTCTTAAATCTCCTGGTTTTCTTCAAGGTGTGGTTTTATGATAGCCTGAATAAGGTGTCATTGTTACAGACTGATCACTCATACATCTTTTTTTCTAACACCATGAGAGACACTAATGTATTTATGCCTCAGCGTATGTTACGCATGAGGTAAAAGTCAATGCCCACAAAGAGCTGGGGTTCTTGTGGTAATGCTGTCCCTGTCTTTTTTCCTCTTCACTCCTTTTCTCCTTTTCCTATCCCCTTTTAACAGGAACACTTACCCCCCCTTTATTTTTTTTTCAAGAAATTGTTCTCAGATGTAATATTGCCGCGTTTGCACTTTAGTTTCATCTGAAAAATCTAATCAAAAAGAATCCTCCCCAACTCCTGCTTTTATAGCAGAATAGGACACACCAGTAACAATCCATTTGACAACGATGATCTGTTAGAAGACACTCATCCACAAAGTAAAATAAAGCCTAAAAAATATTTTTGCCAGCATTGCTGAAGCCATGTTGTTGTTTCAGGGAATGCACTTGAACCACACCTTTAATCTGGTCTCTCAAATGTCTTCACTGGTGCTTAGCATGGCAGAGAAAGTGCAAGGACAGAGAGCACAGAATGTGGGAAAGGCTCCTGACAGTCACAGGGAACTGTCATCAAGAGCAAAGCAGGGGTGGAAGATTTTGTGCTAAGAAAAGTTTGAGGCTCTGAGATGACTTTGAGATGTTTTGATTTATAGGAAAACTATGAACATTGAGAAGTGAACTAGAACAGTAAGAAATGCCATGTGCAAATATTTTTTTTAAGCTGCAAGGTGATAATTTTGTGCATCTATATGTGTTTTGTTGTTTTTCTAGGTTCATCTATTCCTTTATGCTACTAGGTAAAGCTGTACTGGCTTTTATAGGTATTGTGTTGTCTTTCACACTGAATCTAAAGTCAATGTGGAACAGAAATTCTTGGGTATTATTGGAAATAAGGTCAACACTGGTCTTGGAGGCCTAAAACAGTTTTACTTTTGGACTGCTTTCCTGTCAAATATTAATAGGCAGATGTCACAGCCAGGAAATAAGCCAAGAGGCGCAGGATTGAACAGGGGGGACAGCTTAATGTAGTAATCTTGTACACGGTGAGACAGCTTTGGAGTTGGAGGCATTGTAGCTTCAGACATTTTATCCTCAGACAAAATTATGGGTGTACAACGTGAACTAAGTAGCCTTGCTGGCAGCAGGGCTTGCTGGCTCCTCAGAGCACTGGGAGATGGCGTCAGCTCTGGCCTGACCATTCCTGCGGAACTTGTGTGGGAGTTGAATTGGCAGGGAGACACCCACTCAGTGCCGGCAATCCACCGGAACTTCAGCAACTCTGTGCAAAAGCCATTGCACAGGAACAGCTCATCCATCGTCTCTTTGTGTTAGAAGTTATGAGGAGAAAAGGGAACAAACCAAGGTCTTTTGTGGTTCTGCTCAGTACTTCCAGCTTGTTCAGGTTCAGGCAAGCATGGCTGCAATACTGCAGTTGAACTGGGTCTTCAACCAGCTCTACATAAGCTTTATTTGTGATCAAGGAGCCTTTAAACACGTTTGGCGTATTTGGTTTTGCTGGGGAATATATTTGGTGCTGGTAACTTGGTTTGTAAACTGCAGATTGAGGTGCAGCTTGAGCTCTGGGTGTGGGAGCCCAAGACAAAAGGCCTTGATAACAGAGGCCATGAAGATGGGTGTCCCAGCCAGGTGGATGGACAATGGGAGATGTAGAGCAGGAGAGGGAAACTTGGGAAGAAGAGTGAGACCATGACAAGCTTGGACTGTGGGGGGATAAAAGCCTGGGGGTTCCTTTGGGGTCTCTCCTCAGAGGAACCAGCTCAGGCTGTTTCTGTATTACTGCAGCTTTATGGAAGGAGACGTCTGGGACTCTGCTTTGGGAAACCTGGGATCAAGCTGGTGAGGAAACCTGGCCTGACGGTGTGAGTGAGGAGACCAGTGGGAACCCACCCGGTCACTGGGGCCACCACTATGAAGGAGCTTTGGTCACAGCAGTGAAAATCTGTGACTTTGGGAGTGTGGCTGTCAGGGAGTCCTGTGAATGGTCATACTGGTCACACTGGTTAACAGTTTTGTTGTTTGGGTTTTTGGTTTGGTTTTTTTTTTTTTTTTTTTTTTTTTTTTTTTTTTTTCTTTTTTTTCAAAAGCAGAAGGATTTTTAGCATTTTTCAATGTCTATGTAGCCTGAAAGTTTTTTTGTAAAATCTGCTCCTACATCAAAATTTGGACTTGTGTGTGTGCGAAATGACTCACTTTGAACAGCCTGGCTTGTGGCTGTCCCTGTGGGACAGAACCTCTTCTCCCCACTCGCTGCTTTGAGCCGCAGCAACACCAGTAATTATGGGTCACAGAGTGAAGACCTAACATTATAACTGTTTTTGCATGTAGAGTGATTATAACTGAGTCACAAGTAATATTGGGAGTGTACTTGAATATTTTTCTGAGCAAACGACAAAAAAATGTCTGAAGGATATGCAAGGAGCCTTTTGTTTTTATGCTTTGCTAAATTCTTCCATATTTGTCTTCATTTTTTTTTCTTTTTTTTCTTTTTCAGAAATGTTGATTAGCTGATATTAAATGGGACTCAGTATTATTTTCTGCGCTCACTCAGTATCTTTCAGGCAAAGGTTTTAAAGGGCATCACACATTTGTGGCAGAACCCATGACTGAAACTCAAATTTCCTGGCACATTTAGCATCTAATTAGCGGCCTTGGTTTCAAATGGATGCATGTGGGTAGGATAATACACATGTATTAAACTCTGTAGTGCAAAACAAATCAGAGCTGGGTATTTACATTTGTACTTGCAGGAGCAGGTTCCAAATTTGCTTTTATTTTCTCAAATATTGTATAACAGCCACTGAGAACAGGAGAAGCAATTGAATATGATTAACCAGTCATTGTGTTAATTATATACGGTGCAAGGTTGGGATGGCAGCAACTACTCATCAGTTTTGTTTCCAACACAAGTCCTTCTGGCAAGTGAGGATTTAGTAAGTTTAAATTCCATCACACATGCTGAGGTTAAGCTCAGTTGGAAGAACTTTATCCCTGAAATTTTTAGTCAAAGCTTAATCACTCGATTAACTTCCTGAAACTAGAGGATTGACCTTAAATCCTCATCCTTAATAAGAACTTTTTAGTAGATAAGATTCAGTAGAAAACACTTCTCTATTTCCAGAATGGCTTTTCTTTACATTTTTTAATGAAACTGGAATGATGCAGTTACCCTTCCATTATCAAATCAACCTTCACTGAAATTCAAACTTCATGACTGGTGCCACTGAAATTGCAGTCCACTTGTTATTTGACTTTTCAGACTTCTTACTACTTCTCAGTGTGAAAATACAGTTACTTCTTTACCAGTTAATGCTGCCTACCTCAGTTCAGTTAAAGGGGTGCAGCATCCACACTTCTCTTGGTCACCAGTTTCTTGTGGAGACTGAAACATTGTTATGAAGGTTCTTGTGGTGCCCTACAATAGTCATCATGACTAAGCATTGGAATGCTTTTTGTGGAAAAAAAAATCAAAGATATCACCCATCTTTGAAAAAAATGTGTCAGAATAAATATTTGCATGTATTTTTCATTGTTATTTCCTCAGGTAAACTGGTTCTCCAGGGTCAGATGAGGCTTTTTTCAACTGGAGCTTTTTCAGATTTGGTGGCATGCTTGGGGGATGCTCCTTCAAATTGAGATTTGCAGAGTAGAACATTGGAGTTCATCTGACAGTTTGGTAAATAATTACTTTGTTTACAAAACCAGCAGAAGGGTACCTTGCTTTGAGTTGCCAGTCAAGCAGTTTTGTGCTATTGTCTAGATTTTCCCTCTCCATTATCCTTGTTGGTTTTGCTTTGGTTTTTGTTCAGAATATTCTTGTTATTTTACCTGAAATGAAAACTTAGCCTTACAAGTACTTAGTTTGCAGTTGGTTTTAAGAGCACTTAGGTTCTCTTCTTTCCCTTCTCTGTAAAACATTTACTTAATCTTCCGGGTTTGATGATCTGTTGCTTCTAAAATGCAGAAAGGGAGAGCAAGATCTCTCTCCTTCGTTTACTTATCTTTCTTTGGAGTTACTCTGGCAGTTTTTTCATGTCATCGTTTACAATGTGGTGTAACATTTGGAGTGATCAGAATTCCCTCACTGTTAGATACTTGGATTCCACTTAATTACGGTGAGATTTGTATTCCTAAATCACGTAGTACAGATTGCCATATTCCCAGGCATTAACCAAAAGCAGTCAGCATACCTGAAGACGAATCTGCTGGGCAAGAAATTGGACTTTTTCCAGCCAATTACCAAATGCTAATTAGAAGATGAAGTAGGTCAAATGAGAATGAATAACTTCTTGTGCTCCTCTTCGCTCAAGTTCTTTGAATGGGCTCTCAGGCAAGGCCTGGGAGGTATCACAGCTTCCACAGGCAGATGTTTTGCGTGCCCTGGCTCATTTCACTACGGCTCTTCTGCACCATGTGCTTCCCGTCACCAGGGCTCATCTAATTTCTGTGTGACTGATAATTCCTCCCAGGGTCCCGTAATTCACAGTGCGGTACTGGTAATTCCATAGGTCATTCCTAAGTGCCTCCCCAAAGTCGAGCCAGACTGGTACCGATATGGGAAACTAAATTTAGATCCAGTAGAAAAAAACATCTTAACTTACGTGGTAGTAAATGAGATAAGGAATGCACTTCTATGGTTTGTGGGCTATGTACAGTTTTAGGAAAACCTTGATCCATCCTGTGAATGATATTCAACAGTGCAATTTGAAGTGTATAATACTGAGGTTGCTATAGAATTTATGGTATTTAAAAGTTTTGATGTTTACGGGTGGTCTAGTTGTACAAAAAACTTTGAATTTCACTCATCTGTATTTATGGAGTGAAGGAGTGCAGAAGGTGTTGGAGCTCTGTAAACAACTGAAGCTTTCAAGATGTTGTCTGAAAAGTAACATAAAAAACTAAAGTATGTTTTTAAGCTTTGGTTTAGATTTCAGTTTCTGAGTTTTATTTTCAATAGTACTAAGGTAGTTTTCTGCTAATTGCTACTTATGGGATGCCATTTCAATAAATTACACAGTTTCTACGGAGCTCTCCCACTTTTATTTATTATAGGTCTTTATTCTCCTCAGGAAGGCCAAGACCTGTCCCTCCATGAAGGAACACAAAAACGTAGTTTGGGTTTTTTTTTTTCCCTTCTGCTTTTCTTAAATCCTGATCTTGTGAATTCTTTTTGGGGGTTGTGGGTTTTTTTGGTTGTGTTTGTTTGTTTGTTTGTTTTTTTACATTCTAGGTCTAGTAGTTCTAACTAATAGAATTTAAACTTGATCAATTTTATAGCACTATTCAAAAGGGAAAGTAGACACGAACATGTTACATTTCAAAAATGAGATAATTTGACTTTAATTTTTTTTGGAGGGAAAGAATGACATCTGCTAGGTGCCTGGAGTTAGGAAGAAATCTCCCTTTGAGACTTTCTTATATCTTCTGAAACACATTATTATGTCAGTGTCACAGATGGAGCATCCTATTAGGCTTCTTATACTGTATTTTTTATATTTTATCTGTGAAGTGCAAGTCTAAAGGAATTATGGCAGGATGAAAAAAAGCCCATCTTGAAATACAATGAGCTCATCAGTGAGTAAGCCTTTAATAAGATTAGAAATAAGCATAAATATCTTCCTGAATAAAGTCCATGGTATGTACAATAATATAAAAATCCTATTGAAATCCTTCCTGCATGAACGAGAGATGACTTTTTTATTTAGTACTTGGCATTTTATTTCTTTGCTTGGCACTATTGAAATATCTCTATTTTTTTAATTTGAACACTTCTTAAATGGTAGTTTTGGAGCATTTTGTTGTGTTAAAGTAGGCGGGAAAATTAGTCTTCCTACAGGTTCTGTCACAACAAAATTAGGGGTTTTTTTCATCTGGAAGTCTAAAAGCAAGGACTGAAGCTTTCTGCTTTTATGATGAAAGGCAAATGAGTTCTTTTTCTAATTATAATTTTAAAATATCAATAAAAGTACTCACTAAGTAGCAATAAACATCTCTCTTTAAATTTCCTCTTCTATCGATTGTATCTCATATGATAACCCATTAACTGATTGCTGTTGATCAGCAAAATGAAGTGAGATTATATTTATTGCTTTTCAGTGGCGGCTCTCATAATAGATTATTATGGTAAATGTGAAAGGCAGAAAAGAGTAATTGCTACTTCATTTATGTTAATTATCCATAAATTTTAATATCAAACTCTTAAAACATATATATGGAGTAAATTAAATCACCTGATTATTGTTCTGCAATTAAAATGCAACTATTGTTTGCTTGTTTTAGGCTTTGAAAACAAGTGTTTTTTTTTTTTTTTTTGTTCCTATGGTTCTGCAGCTCTCGCATTACAGGACGGTTCAACTTATTCCTGTGTCAGGAAACAAATGCTAAGAATGATAATGCAGCTGCTGTGCATATGTGTAATTGTTGACCTTGGTGACACTTTAGTTTTGCATTGACAATCCTGGCTTAGAAGGTCAGCCTGCTAATTTCCAACACAGACAGAGCATAAACTTACTCTGAGCTTTCTGAGCTACTTTATTAGCAGGCTGATTTGTGGAAAAGGCTCTGTTGCCTTGATGGATCCATTTTTCTGTTTTGCTCAGTCTATTTTATGTGCTATCACTGTCGTTGCAGTCTGCAGAGATCCTTATATTACCCTCACCTCTGTCACCTGAATGTCACCAGTCACATTGCCAGAGTAGCCTGGTTTCCAGGCACTGAACTAATGCAAATGCAAAATGATAAAATACTTGCTTGGCTCTTTGTGCTTGGGTCAAATTCAAATGTCCTGCAGCTGACAACAGGGAAATACATGACCAGGCCATAATGAATTTAACTTGTGATTTCAGTGTTGTGCACTTATCCATGTCTGGTGTATCAAAAATTAATTTGTGTACTGCAAATTACCATATTAATAAGATCTTTCAGAACAGAAACCAGTGGCTAGGTCTTCATTGTCATCTGAAGTGGTTCTGAAGCTTTTCACAGTGAGCACTAAAACTGTTATTTATGTCTTTATCTTCCATTGGAGCTGGATGATCTTTAATGTCCCCTTGAGTTGTGTGTAAAATTGAAGCATAATTCCTATATTTCACAGTGTAACTGGTGTGCCTGTACCTTTCTGACAAACAGAACAAACAAATAAAACCATCACTTAGGTTGAATTAGCACTTACCCCAGTGGCAGCCAAAGGTAAGTGTAGTTTTATGTCAGCTCTAGGAAATTCCCTCTCTGTGAACAGCAGTACGCCATGGGCTGTAATGGGAATTTTACAAATCCCTCGCTGCAGGGGTTTACTTTGTCAGTAGTCTCTTGCATATAATAGGCTGTAATTGAAAGTCATGTTCTTTTCCTCCAAATTATACGATAATATTGTTTTACACGTCTTGTGAAAGTATGTGTTTTCATGGTTTGTGTATATCTACTTTCAGCAAATCAGAAAGTGGTGGTAATTTTTTTTTTTTTTTTGACACTAAGCATGGTTTGTTACTTCTTAAACACTGTGTTTCATGCCATGAGGTTGTTTTCCATAGCCTACATGGCAGTCTAGCTTAGTCAGAAACAAGTATAGCCCTGAAACAAAAGCTGACTGGACTGAAAAGAGCGGCCTATCACACAGCTAATTTTCAGTGGTGTGTCAGTCAGGGTCTTTTACCATGCATTTATTTCTGGCAGAGATGGATATTTCAGAGCAACTGATGGAATAATTGTATTTCTTAAATAGCCTGTGTTATGTATACTCACAGATAATAAAAGTGTCTAGAAAACTTGGTAAACCAAAATGAAAATTAAAATGGTAAGAAATTACTGTAGAGGTTGGAAATCTTGACATATTTGTGGTGATCACAAAGATTGAAGTCTTGGGTTGGTCTATCAAGGCAACATAATCTTGCAAATTGAGTAACATGTTTTGAAAATTGAATCACTGATGGGCCACATGGCCCTTGTGGCTTGTCATCAGTAATTTCCGTAACAGGTTTTTTCCTGCTGCTGAAACCTCAGGATCATGTGAAATTTGCTCAGCCTGCAAGGAGGAAGCAAATCTCCCTGCAACAATCTATCCACACACCTCTGAGGACAAAAGATTGAAAGCCAAGCACTGGGAAGTCATCCCCAGCAAGCTGTGGTGGTCTGCAAGCATGCAGGTTTGAGGGAAACATTTTAGAGCCATCCTGAAGTAACACGAGCTGGGAAGATGCTCCACAGTTCGGGGCAAACCCTCTGGTGCCAGATTTGGCTTTGAAATTTGCTTTCCCAACAGCAGAGTTAGGAGAGGTGATGTTGACATGGTACCATTTTAGCGTGAACCACCTCAAGGGCACCTAAAAGGGGTTTGGGAGAAAAGAGTCACAGAAGACCCGAGCAAAAATTTAAAGTTTTGATCTTGGCTTTTTACTAAAAGAATTGCTAAGATTAAAAAAAAAAAAA
>VZSU01001019.1:964606-977627 GCA_013398715.1 Nesospiza acunhae
TTTAGATTCAAGTTTGTGATTCGAGAGGGGAGGCCTTTTGAAAAGTCTTCAGTCAAAATGGACATTTCATATGCTATACATTTCTATAATACTTCACAAGGACTTGTTTTTAGATTGCTTTTATATCCTTTAAAAATAGGAGATCTCAGAACCATGGAATCATGTGGGGTGACAAAGACCTTTAAGATTGAGTCCAACCACTAACCCATCATCGCCATGTCCACCAATAAACCACGTCCAGAAGGGCCACGTTTGTACATCTTTTAAATACCTTCAGGATTTGTATTTAGGATCTCAGGACTCACCCCCCTCCCCTGCGGCCTGTTACAATTCTTGACAACCTTTCTGGTGAAGAAATTTTTCCTAAAGCCTGATCTAAATTTCCTCTGGTACAGCTTGAGACCATTTAGTCTTGTTTGTTACCAAAGCCCCACCCCATGATGAAAATAGGTGTGTTGAGCAGTGAAACAGTACAATATTTTCATATTGGGGTAAAAACTAGAAATTTGAACTCAGCTGCATATGACTTAACAAAGCAATATATCTGTTTTAAAATGTATTGTAAGAATAATTGGATTTCTGGGCATTAATTAGTTAAATTCAGTATAGAACAAAAAAAAAAAAAGTTTTTAGCTCGGATAGAGGCTTATGCTAACTCACCTTTTAAATCGTATATCTTGTGCATTTACCTCAAGATAGGTACTCCAGTAAAGGAAACACACTATTTTTCCCCCAAAGTAAAAATAAAGCAGAAGTTGTGGCAGGTTTTTAACAGTGTTTTATAATCTTAGAAATAAGAGGATTGTGATACATTTTCTACAAAATCTGTATTTCCTCACAAGAAAGTTTTTAATTCACCAGAGCATATTTTATATAAACTCCTTTAACATAGGCATTACTTTAAGCTCAACATAAAATGAAAATGCCATTCATATTTTTCAAATACTGGCATATTACACATTTTATTTTTTAAATGGTATTCAATGTATGCTATAGGCAGAAGCAACTTCTAAAATGCTGAAATACGCAATCACAGGAGAAAAAAAACACACACAGGTTTTTTTAGTGTCCAAATCTTTCTTCCTCAATGCCAGGAGCAGCCAAATTATATTGGTAGGAGACCTTTCCATATTTTTCCCTCACAGTTGGCTGTTTTAGGGCCAGACTAATGTGGTGGCATGCCAGGCAGTCAGCAAGAAAACAGCAGATAGCATAAAAAACCTTGAAAATACCCACACTGTTGGGATGTGCAGCACAGCCCAGCATGAAAGCTGTCATATGGGCCCAGCTTATTAGTGCTGGCTCCGTTCCATGCCAGCAGGACCTAGGCTGGCTCCTGCTGGCTCATCCCCCTGTTCCCTCTGTGTTTTGGATCCAGAAGGAGCTTATTAGCTCAGGTGCGTTGCCTTGCAGGGCCAGGTTTTGCCTGGGATTAAGTGGAAGCTAATAGGAACCCGGAGCTCCCTGGAGTCAGCTGAAGCCTTGGCAGGAGCAGCTGTGCTGCTGACCTGGCCCGGGCATTTGCTCAGGGCTCTGCTAAAGCCTCCTCCTGCTCCAGGGCTGCCTCTGTGTGCTGCCAGCTCTGGTAGCGCAGCATCTGCGGTGCGCTCCATCCGCGGTCCAGAGGAGCTGTCCGCGGTCCAGAGGAGCTCTCTGCGGGTATTGCTGGGCTGAGGGTGTTTTAAAGCACCTTCAAACACCACTAAACCTCCTCTGACTCTTTGGTGCCTTCCCCTTTCTCCTGTTGGCAGTTTGTAGCTTGGCTGGGAGGGCAGTGAAGGTTGGGCTGGGATCAAGGAGGCTCTGGTCAGCGCCTAATTACCAGCTACTTCATAATTATTCCAAGCCTGTCTCTTTGCTGGGAGTGCTTGATGTTGCTTAGTCATGTTTGAGGCATTTTGGTGGCTAAAATTAATGTCTGATCTGGGTATTGCCATGAGCTGTCTGCTCCAAACCATTTTGAAATCAATAAAGTAAAGGTGTTTTCACCTGCAGTCTGCTAAACCATGCCCAGTGTGAGGATTAATTTGCCCACGCACCCTTCTGATATTGTAATAGTTTATTACCTCAGTAAATGTGTGATCCAGAAATTAAGCTTATCTCAGTTAAATTAATAAACTATCTTGCCACTTGGGTAAACTGGGCAGCTCTCAACTCTGGATGTTAATAGAGAGAAGAGCAAATATTGGTGTTGCTTTGATGTTGTTGAGTTAGGGACGGAACGAAAAACTTTAGTTTTTATAAGGTGGATGAGAAGGCTGAAGGTTAATTTAATTAAAGTAGTAGGTGTTTTTATAAGGTGACTTGTTAAGATGGGACTTGATTCGTCTCAAAGTAAAAACTTTTTACACTATTGGTGAACTATGAATAGTACAATCTGGAGAACTATATCTATAAATAAACGTTTACAGAAAGAGAGATAATAATTGTTTTAATTTTTTTCTCTAAGTTTCTCACAGCTTCTCACAGCTTTCCAGGAAAATCCTGGGAGAGCTATGTCTCTCTCTGTT
Organism: Nesospiza acunhae; assembly: GCA_013398715.1. Taxonomy (NCBI): domain Eukaryota; kingdom Metazoa; phylum Chordata; class Aves; order Passeriformes; family Thraupidae; genus Nesospiza; species Nesospiza acunhae. Next base: position 967,117 of record VZSU01001019.1, read on the forward strand.
TAGAGGATATGTGATTACCACATTACATTACTTCAATAATGCAAAGATGATGAAAGTGGACGTCTACTGCCCCTTCAATGATTTAAAATCTTCCTGTCATAACATTATGTATTATTAATGGCATAAAATAATATTGTATATTATTATAGGCACCTAATAATAATTACTAAAACCAAGATAAGTTAGAGGAGAAGAAAAAACCTTATAATTATATGTTAAAAATTAGTTTTGTTTTTCTTTTAAAGAACCATGAAAAATAGCTGGAACTTACTAGTTAAGAAGTATAAATAATCATTTTTACTCTCCCCAGCTTCTCTTCCAGATACCATTTTCCCCTTGCCTTTAGGGAACATTAGCTTTAAGAGTGATTTGCTCATTTTTCTCTTCTTTCTGTGCTTTTGAGAGTACCATGAGACATTAAAACCCAGGGCTGATCACAGCAGTTAATGTTTATATTGGTGGTTTCTCTTGTCCTGCCAAGTCTTGCTGAATCCACAGGTGGCCTGAAAGTCTGGACAGTTTGCATTTTTTTCCAAATTCAATCTTTTATACTAATGAATGCATAAAATTATGTAATTAAATATATTTTGTGAATTATTTTCAGCATCCTGCTAATTATTTGTTTCCTCAAAAGATAATTAAATTTTCAAAATCATGTCTAAAAATAAACATGCCAAAAACTTATATTGAGGGGAACCAAGTCATTATTTTCCTTTGATATAGAGATTTGCTGTATACAAAGTGTTTTCTGTTTCTGGTCATAACCGTGGGATTCTTACAAGGGGAATCATCTATTTCATATAAGATGGTAAAAAAACTCTCTTGTTTTTAAAATTTTATTACTCTAGACACCACTACATCTCTCATTAGCAGATTTTCAAACCGATTTGCCCATTTTTGTTTTGTGAATTCCTGTATGTTCTAGTTGTCTATCAGTAGTTTTGAAAGAAAAAATATCCTTTGAAAAGGGAGGAAGAAGCAATTTTGTTTTAAACTGTGACTCCTAATAACATTTCTGTGGGTTTTTTCCTTCTTTTTTGAATATCTTCTGATGTTATACACTTAATATAATCTAAGTGCCCGTTGCTGCTTCATTCTTTTCTCTTCCTTCCACCTTTCATTATCTAGTTTACTTCAGTGAACGTAAATTTCCCTCTCCGCAAAAGCAGTCATGTCAAAATACTTCCTACTAGCCACTGATCTATGGTGGGATTCTATTACAATCCAAGGGATTGCTCTTTTAAGAATCTCATTAAATTCTGAACAAACAATATGAAATGAAAAATCCTTCCCCAAGGCACAGAGGCTATGGAGAGTACTGCATTGCAAAGCTAGATAGGTGAGGTGATATTAGACAGGCGATAATGGAAATATCACAAAGATTTCATAGCTAAAAATGTGTAACAATTAAGGTCAAGGAAGTGCACCATTTTCTGATTTTAAAACTTAAATGTAATTCTGAGATGAGAGAGCATAAACACAAAAAAATCTTCCCTGATGTGGTCAGAGGTGATGTTTCTCACAGATTTTTTTGTACATCTACTCAGACTTGTACAGTGATCTTTACTTTAAATATCCCCACCAAAAAGATACCAAAATTGGGTTGTAATAACTTTTTTTAAAAAGAAAAATAGTTCAAACAAAAAATGTCATTATACTAGCATTTTAAAGTTCACATTCTTTAAATATTAATAATTAATGCACTAGTACTAATTTTTCTGAGACATGGACATACTATAGAAGATCTTGCCAGTCATTAATCTGAGTAACTTCTGCTAGCTTTTAAAAATTTGTATTTAAACACATAAAGACTGGTCTATAACTGAGACTTTAATAAAATTTTATCTGCACTCAGGGTTTAACTCAGTTTGTCTTTCTGAATAGCTTTGCTTATGATAGCTGAGCAGTTTGTTACTGTAGTTGTCTCCTGAGAAGGAAAGAAGAGCTTGAAATCTGTTATTACTGAATGGGTGATGGGAATAGAGGGATGCTCCAGAGACAGTAGATGGAAAAAAAAAAAAGTGTTTTCTACCTGAGACCCTTTGAAAAATCATTGCATTCTCTTGGTACTGAGAGTTTTAGCTGTGGGGTTCATGGCAATTCCTGGACTCTCCTGGGTGGCCAGCGTCTGGCACTGTTCAAAGCAGACCTGTGAGTTGTGCATTTTTCTTCTGTTTGCAGTTTTGGGTGGAAGGCCGAGTGTTTTGTTTGTTTTGGTTTTTTTTTGGTTTGTTTTTTTTTTTTTTTTTATACAGACATCATTACAAGTGTTCATTGCCTCTTTCATCTCCATGTACAATCTGCTCTTGTTTCAGCAGCTGTATATTTGCCATGAAGACCCCAAGGGAAGATAATCTAATGCAATGGTCCCTAAATTAAAGCTTGAAAAAAGACATAATTAATGTTAAAATCTTTAGCTTTTGAAGAGAGATACATGCAACTTGTTCTTGTGTGCTTTGGACAGTTAGGGTTTTTATTTTGGGGTAGAGTGTTGTTTGTCTCCATATCCCACTAGTATACAATTTCTGGTTTTACTCTTAAGGCACTAACAAAGTGCTTATCAACAGAATTCATTCATTGAAAGAGGAAAGTTCAGCTGGTTGAGATTTACACACTGTCAATTAAGACAAATAGTTATTGCCGGGTGGGAAGCTTGTGAGCAAATAATTACAAGAGATGCTCCCTGTTGAACCACCACATATAATCCATCAGATTTCACATGATGTGGATTAGGTTGATAGGTGCAAATGTTGGAACTCAATTTTTCTCCACTAAGGGCTCTTGCACTTTTAAAATTTTGTTTGCTTTTGCGGGTGGGGAAGAATTTTTTTTTTTTTTTTTAAGTCATTTAAGTCATTATGAATTGAGTTGAGAAAATTATATGGATTCAAAGTTCTTACATAACACCTTATTGGAGGCTGGACTGCCCATGTGTGGCTGGGAAATGCCATTTGATCCCATCTCCTGTAAACCAGAGCGAGAGCTGCAGAATAATCAAGATGTGGTAATCGCCTCTTTCCAGTTAATTACTTAGCCCACAGCACAAGGCAGGCAATCCAGGGTAGGCAATTCCAAGCCAAGGGCCATAGGTGAGTCAAACCAGGCAGTGACTTGCTCGGAATCCCAAAGTGGTTTATTTTTGTCTGCTATTCACAGAAAAAGGTGCAAGTAGAGTTTTGAATCTGCCTGGGAATATACAAGTTTTCATACGCCACATCAGTTTAAAGATTCTGTTTCAACAACCAAATACATTGAAATTATTTTATATCTTTAAAATAAAATAAAAAAAAGGTAAGAGAAATATTGACAATATTAAAGACACACTGGTCAGAAGAGTCACTGAAAGTGCAAAATTGTAAATTTTTTCTATGCCCTGACAATTTTTTTTCTATTTACATAAAAATCACTGGCCATATGGAATTTGGACCTAAGCATGTCAACAAGCATTATCAATCCCATAGAAACAAGAGGATATGATGGCATTAAAAGCTTTCAAACAAAGGTTATTTCTTTAGTGTTCATTGTTGTAGCTATAAATGGAAGTAAAAATGAACTTATGTGCATTCACGTTGTGGAATAAATGAAGTAAATTTTAAAAACCAGAATTTTAAAAAGCTGAGGATAAAAAAGATCACGTGACAGTGAATGGATACATCCGCACTAATGCATTAAAAGTAATTTATTTTTTTGTTTGCAGTTGCAAGTGAAAACCCAGACACTACCAGTCCCTCTTCCATGTGACTGCTCCCATACACATCTCACACCATGTATGAACACAACGTACAGGAAAAGGAAATGTATAATTATATGGTCAGGATAAGGAGAAGTCTTAGGCCAGACTTTCTGTTCTTTTTTTTAATCAGTGTTTAGAGCTTTGGGGACAATAAGGAGAACAGAAACACAGGAAGAGACTTGTAGCACACGTCTTGGCTTCAAAGGGCTGCTGTATTTTCCATAGATATCTTGGATTTTGCTTTAGTGAAGACAAAGTCAGCTGTGTAATCCATCCATGAAGCTGAGCTTGAATTTCCATGTGGTTTATTCTCTGCTGGCACTGACAGGAGTGGTGTGAATAGTAAGGATGGCCTTGGTTCAGGGTATATTCACCCAAATTGTGGGACTGTTACTTCTTAATGGCCTAATAATAAAGTTTGAATTGTTTCTGACCAATAGTAACAATTCTGTAATTTCTAATTATTACTAAGAAGTTACTCTGGGGTTTTTGGTGGTTTTTTTTTTTTCTGGTGTTTTGTGGTTTTTTTTTTTTTTTTTTTTTTTTTTGTTTTTTTTTTTTTTTTTTTTTTTGTTTTTTGTTTTGTTTTAAGGGTGTTTGTTCACACCTGACCTGTTACGATGCCAGGTCAAACTGTGGTGTCTTGTTTAGATGAAGATTTTTTTTTCATATGTCTGATTAGGAATACATGGGTAAAGGCAAATACAGAATTCCCCTTGTTCTATTTTGTAATAAATCTGTTTCAGGAACATTATTCTGAACTCTCTGGGCCATATAATACTGGATTATTTGCATGGTATACAAAATATCTGGATTTTTCTTAACAAGACAGAAATCCTGTAGGCTGGATCAACATGTAGCCTTTGATTTAAAGGGGTGATTTTCTAAAAAAGAGAACTTACAAAATGATCCATCTGTGTAGGCATATTTTGTGTCTAATAATGCAGTACAGTATCAATATATCTGATTTTTAGTGAGCATGAGCTGTACTTTGTGTTTAGGCCAATCTATAAATGCACCTTTTTTTCTGTCTAAGCTTGCCCTGTTTACTGTGGGAAGTTGGGTTGTATAAATGCAATGCAGTGGATCCACCAGCAAGCCATACTGAAGCAGTTTGTGGCTTCTGGTTTGGAGCATTTTTTTTTTAATATTTGTTATTTTATTGGATAAACTGATGCAATTTGGTTGAGCTGTAGAGACACCTGGAACTAAAACGTACCAAACGCTGGATAACCGAGAAATTAAGTTGTTCATAATTTTAGTGAGATTTGTTATGTTTCATTACAATGTTTCCAGGGCTTTTTCTGTGATTTTGGGAGCCTCTGCTGATTTTAGTTTCAGACAAGCTCAAACTGGAGCCCTGTTATAGAGGAATCTGCCACACTGATTATATTTAATTTCACTCACAGCACTCTGACACTGTCCTAGGATGTTGAACCACCCAGCACTTTTCCCTCCCCGTGTTGAGTACATTAAAAAGTAACCAAACACATTTTCTCAATGTGTGATAGAAATAACACGTCTCCATTTACTGTAGGTATTACATTTTAAAAGTATTTTTATGGATCAGACTGTTTTCTTCCCCCCCACCCCGAGTTCTATCGTGAAGTGAATTTGGATATAACATGACTACATCATCTGTGTGTTGTGAATTTTTTTTTTTTTTGATTAAAACCTTGGTCAGTTAGGTCTCATTAGGCATCTTACATGTCATTAATTTATAAAGAAAATACCACAGGTATTAAAATGTAATTCTGGTTAATGCATAGCAGCTAAAATTATTAATGATTTTTTTTCTGATAGTCATTTCTTTTCAAACCACTTTCTCTGTGGAAATTTACAGCAGCTGAAATAGCAGCACACTGTGAGAGGTACGATATTTATCAGAAATTACTGAGGATGTGCCACAGCAATGACAAACATCTGTGATAAAGCTCCACCATCTCTGTTTCTGCTTCAGCAAAGCAGGCAAACATCTGTACACTGATTTCGGTGCATTTATTTAGATGTGTATGAGTGCTTTGCACATGGCTAGATAGGAATGCATTTAGGAAAAACAGATGAAACTTGGACTGCAGTTTGGTGCAAAATAGGTTGATGGAGAAGTATGCAGATGAGGAAGAAAATTACTCTATTTCCAGAGTGTTACCATCATAGTTCACTCTGTGAGGTGCAAATTCACTTCAGATTGAAGCTAACAGATACATAGATGTAAAAAAGAAATAGAGATAAACCCAGTTCTTGCAGGCTGCCTTCCATTACTAACAAGTAAAATACAGAATATCCTGTCCTTTTTACATAACCCCTTTATTATTTCAAAAGTTATTTCAAAATTTTTCCCTGTTACTTTGACCAGGCTCTGTTCTGTACATCCTGGTGGAGATGTCGGTAACATCATCACTGACTCCAGCAGTCCAAGTGACATCTCCTGCCTCCTGTTTGGAGATAAAATATTGTTCCAGCCACTCACTTGGAACCAGGAGATTGCTTCTGCAAAAACAGGCTATCAGCATTTATTAGCATGGCATTCTTCACAGGCCTAAGACAAATGAAACATTTAAAAGGAGTGGGATGTGTTGGGTTGTTGGTTCCTGTTTCTCCTGAGAGGGAAAAGATGCTTTTCTCTTTAACTCACATAAATATGTATGTGCTTCCATGTATGTGCAGACCAGGTAAAACTTGATGTTTAAAAATCCATGTTTCCTTGTTGGTGGCTTTAACTAACTCAGAATTGTTAGATTGTTACATTTGAACACTTTGAGCTTGACCACGGTTTTGAAATTAATGGTGCATAACTTTTGGAAACGAAGGAAAGGGCGTTTGTTGCCTTAATTGCACTGTAATGTTCATATTAAATATATTTATATTTTAAGATTCCAATTTTAAAGAGATTTGAATAGAAGCTGAAGCTGATGAGGCAAAGCAATGCAAAAAGGCTGTTCCAGATGGCATTCATCCAGAGGGACACATTTGTGTATTGACAATGGTGGAAATATAGGAAAAGAGAAATAAACAGTGAGTATGAGACTAGTGAAGAGAATCCAAGTGAGAATAGTCCAGGACTCAATCTGTTGTTGCAGGGAAAGGAGTAACAGTATTTTTTACATGCTGTAATCAGATTCCAGGGAAAGATGCTGAAAATACTATTTCAGTCAAGCAGTAGGGGAGCGGAGCAGTGAGTCAGCAGGGTAGTCTGAAATTCCAGAGTGGGAGAATAAAGTTTTGCAAAGCTGGAAGAAAAGAGGGAAGATGAACTTAGAGTGAGGCTCAGTCCTGAGTGATGATATATGTATAAAGATCATTTTTATGGATTAAAATCCAAGAAGACTACATTGTGTGGGGCTTTAGTTACTCTCATGGGTAATTTGGTGAACCAGGCATCTAATCTGACATGGTGGTGATTCTTCTTTGTGTTGGAGGATACTTTTCTTCAAGGGAACCTCTCTGTGAAGCAAAATGTTTACATTTGACTAACTGCATGCAGTTCAAAAATTAATTGAAAGAAATACAAAAAAATATATTTTGTGCTTAAAGTCTTTCCCATTCCTTTTTGATGTTGTTTAAAGTGACACCACCAACTCCACGAAATACCCTATAACTAGCTCAGGCAAAGGTTAGAGCTAAATATTTTGTCAAGGAAAGCAGGCTTTTTAGTTAAAAGCAAATGCCAGCTGCTGCCTTTGATTTTAGAGGAGAGCTTTTCTTGCTAAATGCCTCATTATAGATTTGTGTATCTGCTCCTCTTCCATGCAACGTTTGTTCGGGCTCCCTATTCTGAAGTTCCTTTTGAATTTATTATTCAGTTTTTAGCCCAGTGCTATTGGGATGTTTTGCTTTAGGTATTAATTTCTTCCTCATGTGCTTATTTTCCTCAGTGCTGTAGAGAGCCCTCAGTGTCATGCCACAGGCACAGTGCACCAAGGGAGGCATTTTTCGCCTCCCCAGTGACTAGCCAAGCAAAGGCTCCCTGGGAAGACTCCTGGGAGCATGGAGAGTTTCATAAATTGCAGATTAATTAAGGATTGCCCTGCTTGAGAAAACAGATGTGCTGCTTTGTCCTTCTGTAGCTTCCATCTGCTGTCCCCTGTCCACCAGGGCAGCATCCTCACACTGACTCTGCTTGGCTGACCAAATCTCCTTTGCTATTCAGAAAACAGGAGAACCTGGAGTTTTTGTAGTCACCTTCTGCAAGTAGTAGCGATTTTCATTCTGCAGTGGAAAGTAGGTTGACTTTGTTAAGTTGAAAATTTAAAAGTGTAAATGCAGTGAATTAAAGTCTGCTGTTTGTTACTTGGAAATTAAAAAATACTGGAGCTTCTTTTTTACTCTTCCTAAAAGACTTATGTCCATTAAGTTAAAGCAAGTCTGTTTTATAATGAAAATAGTTATGAGATGGTAGAGACATGGTTCAGTGGCTGTATCATTCCATCTTATCAACTTTCTTCAAGTGCTATCCATCCATCAGCTGCTGATTCATTTCTCCCTTATTAAAATGACACACGATGCAAAAAAGACACTGATACATTAAAGAAAAAAGACAGAAAAAAAAACTGCTGTGAGAGTGGGTTTTTTTCCAACCAGAAAATGTGGGCTTTGTGTTATCCTAGTTTATTGTAGTGTATATTATATAGCATTCTTGAATTTTTTAGCATGTTCTCTTAGTGCGAGAAATATGAAATGCAGCAAGATTTAGTTGCCAGAGTTTTTGCAGAGAATGGGCTGTTTGAGAAACCATTCTGAGCTGTAAGGCAACGTGTGAACTTAATGCCTTGAGCTTTTGAAGGGGAAATTCTTCAAGTGCACAAAGGGAAGTGAAGGAGCTCAACTGTCCTGCCACCAGAGGGTTGAAGGGAGGGAGGGTTGCAGGTACTGCCCCAAGTCTCACATGGGCAGGGAAATTGTTTCAGTTCCCTTCGGGAACCCCAGGGCTGCTGGTGGAGCAGACATGGGAAGGAAAAAGGAGGGTAAGAAACAGTATCCATTATTATTGGAGAAAAAAAAAAAAGAAAAATATTTTTGCTGATATTTGCTTAAAGAGAGCTGTTTCTTAGACGAGGATGTCTTCAGTGCCATGGCATGTTGGATATGGTTTTCAGTTTACACTGGTGTAAGCTGCAGGGTCTAAATTATTATTGCTTCACTGTGCAACAAAGGTGGAGCTGCCCTCTGAAAAGAACCTACTAATGCAAGCTGGTAATTTCAATTTTTCACGCATTTTTCATTCTGTGTTTCACTAAAAATCTAATCTACCCAATCATTGCTTTAGGCTAATAGCCTGTAATACAGTAGAGTTCAAAAATGTCAAGCTTAATAAAAAAAAGAAAAGAGAGGGATCATAAATGTTCACTGAAACCACTTCTTTGAATACTTTTTTCCAGAAGATCTAGGTTTTGTAGAATATGTACTAATCAAATCTGAAATGAAAAGGGAAAGCTTTACAGCCATGAGACTCTCCCATGGCTAAGGTGTGTATTAAAGCTGTAAATCTATAAAATCTATTTTTGAGAAATCATTGACAGAAAACCTAGTAGAAGGTTTTATGCTGTGCATGTCAGATATATTTTGCTGTATCCTTGTTGAGACTTCTACTTGACCTTTTTCAAATGAAAACCTGAATTTTTTCGCCATCTGTTGGGCAAGGTGGTTGAATTTTTTGCTTTTAAAACACTTCAAAATTTCGGTTGGAAATTTAGAAGGAGAGAAGGAGTAGATTCTACAGTATTCATGCTATTTAATTGCAACAAATAGTTTAATTACCTGACTCAGCCGAGTATAACAAACCCCTGGAATCTCTGAGGTGCTGTGATGATCCGTGTGAGATGAAACACCTGCATGTCAATAGTTGGGTCTGTTTGCATAACTCCCTTAAACAGGGTGGCTATGGAAAATCAGCAGCAGTGATTTAACAAGTCTTTGCATTCATTGCTGCCCTTCCATCTCTCCCATTAATATTTGTTTTGTTTTTCTCCTTCATGCTACAGCAGTAATGCTGATGATGCAACCCCTGACAGTCATTTCTGTGTAATAGCTTTCGGCATGAAATGCTTGATTTGCACTCCTGAGCAGCTACCACTGGCTCTGCTCCCCAGGTCTGGATGGATGAGGCATCAAGGAAATGAGGAATTTTCATGAACTTAAGGGTGAGGGATGTAATGAACAGAGTAAAAAAGAAATAGAGTGAAGGAGTCATGCCACCACAGTGCAACTGAAAACAGGAGTAAGAAACGTTTTTCTTAAACTAAGAGATTTATTTGATTCAACTCTTGGAGAAAAATAAGCCATACCAAAAAACCAAAAAAAAGAATATTCTTAGTCTACCATATCTAAACTTTAAAAAAAAAAAAAAAAAAAAAAAAAAAAAAAACAAAACAAATCCCAGACTGTACAAATAAATAGTAACTTTTTTATTTTCTGGACAAGGACTGTCTGGACTCCTGGCAGCTTTCTCCTTAGTTATTTAGGTAGTAAATGCAGAACAGATTATAATATGTCAATATATTAAATATTCTACTTTTGAAAACTCTCAGAAAGGTCAAGAATTATAGCATTGACACTTCTGGTTTTTCTTTCATTTAGAATTTTACAACTTCCTCCCCTTGCCCCCTTCTGCATATGTGTTCAAAAGATTTTAAAACTTTCCTTTAAATCCTCTGTAATGGTCTTAGCTAATACCATAAATGTCAAGTATCTTTGAAAAAGTTCTGAGGAACTTCTGTCAAAAAATGAATTTGAGGCTGAGCAATTTGCATCTTTTTTTTCTGTCAATTTAATTGAAACT
>VZSU01001019.1:977700-1008335 GCA_013398715.1 Nesospiza acunhae
AAGTACCTAAAATCATTTGACCTTGGTGAAGATTAGTCCATGTGCAGAGGGAAGAGCGCCTGTCATTTTGCTCATCGGTCAGAAATGAGGCATGATAACTTAAGAGTGTGCTAGTAAGATAGATTACTGCTTTTATGCAGCTCTACTCCTCTACCAATACCTTGCAAAAAATGTACTCATTCAGCAGAATTTAGTTAGATTTGCCCAGTTGTTTTCTTTTCTTTTTTTTTCTTTTTTTTCTTTTTTTTTTTTTTTTTTCTTTTTTTTTTTTTTTTTTGCCACAAAGTAAATGATGGTATTTTAAAGAATAGTTCTAAGTGAAAACGTGCAGTATACAAATTAAAGCCATGGGAGTAACACAGTATACCAGACATCAGTAATGCCAGTATTCTGCAGTGATGGCGTTTCCAAATACACTTTGTTTTTACTTAACAAGGCCTGAAAATTACTCTATTTTCACTTCACTTGGAAGAAATATCCAGACATTGGTCTTGAGCTTGGTTTTATGAGCTTTTCTCCAACCCCCATCCCCATCATTAGTTTATCACTAATTGGGAGAGTTGTGAAAAACTCAGTGATGAGGTTATTCTTAACCAGCTGCCCAAAATGTCTCTTCCTTGGAAGTTCACACGTGCAGGCACCAAGATAAACACCACAGGGTCACTGTCCTTCTATAACAAGCTACTTAGGCACAACTGAATGAACAGGATTAACTGCATTTCTTCGTGCTTGAAGTTAGATGCAAACTCAGCTGGTATCTTTATGAATTTAATTCATTACTACTGGATTTCCACTGTGAAAAGTTTTTGTTTGCTTTGAAATAGAGCTGGCTGCATTTTCTGTAATTTTAAAAATGTTTTTATTTGATTAAAAGGCACACTTTTGAGTAGGAGTTTTTTGGGGGGACTGTTGTTCCAAGGGTGTTGCTTCATCATGTGAAGGTATCCCACCTTCTTAACCAACAGGCATTCATCTGTTAAATAACGAAGTTTATAGACAGTAACCTACCAAATAAATGGCCTGATTTTGGGTTTTAATTTCCCAAAAAATTTCCCTTTAGCCTTTGTTAAAAAGGAAGGAGGTTGGTTGAATAATTTCTGCATCTTTCAGTATATTAAACTGTTAGCAGCATTACTCAGATACTGCTTTAGAGCGTTACTTAGGGTAGTATCAAAATGGTATATTCATTAAGGAGTGCCTAATAAATTCTTTAGACTTCAGGGAAAGCCAGGGTGACTCAGTATGTGTGGCAAACTGGCTTTAAAACATGCCTATGGCTATGTATTTATATACAGGACATCAGAAGCCTAATCCATGCCAAATCCATGGATCATTAGATGATGGTATTTTAACCTGTTTTCTACTAATTAGGACGTGAGCATTTCTAAATGAAATGCATCTTTTAAGTGAAATCAATATGCCAGAGTCATTATAGAATGCCAAAGGAATAAAAAAAGGGTTTTGTTACTGGTTAAATTATTTATTTTTGTTGGAGAAATTGTAGTCTAAAATGAAGAGCCTCTTTCCAATATAGTTCTTTGTAGCAGTAATGAGGAAAAAAGAAATGTGGAAGAATTAGGAGGCTCATGTTTTGACTGATGCAAAACCTTCACATTTTTCTTTAAAAAACCCCCAAAAAACTAGTGCAAATAAAAAGAAATTTGATCCTAAATCAAAATATTAATAATATACTTTGAATCCTTATCTTTTAAAACATAAATCTAAGAAAATTTCAAAAAGAGGTTTTATTTTAATGAGATATCTGACTTTTTTTCTTATGTTGATATGAAGGGTTAAAAGCAAAGCATAACATTTTGTTCATTAAGGATAATGTAATTCTCATCAGAACTATCTTAGTCTCAGGAGGCAAATATAGTTATCACTGAATTCTTGAAGAGTGTTGATGTTCTTCAATTTGTTCATAGTCCTTTCTAGTTCTTCATGGAATTTCTTTCAGATATAATCAATGTATACATGATGACACCGTACACAAATCTATTGTAATGTGGAAAAAACCTGAAAATAGAAATAGCTAATTTTTTTAAATTTTCCATAGCTGTGAACAGTGGTAACAGAACAATTAAACTGTGATATCAATAGTGTATCCAACAAAAGAATCAATCAAACATTGATCAGCACATGTTTGTATGTACGTTGTCAGTGTTTCAATTAAATATGAAAATTTGTGTGTATCTATATGTATCTCTCTCCTTCCACTAAGGAGGGCATTTTTTTGCTGCAACCCTTGTGTTGTTGTGAAGAATATCTGAAATTAAGTTGGCAGGTGTGGAAGTATTCAAAATAGGAGCTAAGTAAATAATTTTCCTTCTCAATTAAAAAAATAAACAAAAAAACCCACCCATACCCCCCCCCCCCAAAACAAAAAACAAGCAAAGAAAAGTCAAAAAGTTGGTGTTATGATTGTATAAAGTGCAAATTAAATATGGACTCAAATGCAGCTTGGGTATGTCTTCAGTAATTTAGTAGTTTTTCTGAAATCAGTGTTGCAAAGGCATAGATGTTTCCTACTTCTGTTGAAAAATATTTTTGAGTTAATTTCTTACAGGAGGGTGGGATTTATTCTTAGATCTGAATTAAATTTTGGGATGAAGAGGAGGGAAGTTGATTTACTGTCTCAAGTACAAGATGCAGAATGTAGGCTCAATTTTATTTTTTGAATTTTAACTTAGATTATATGGTTTGACTTGATAGTCATGCCAACAAGATGCCATTTTATAGCTATTTAGAAGTCACTTTACAATATTAAAATCTTGGTACAAAACCACATAATTTCAAGAACAAATGCTCATAAGTGCCATGGCATGTTCTTTTCACTATGTAGGATGCATAAAATGTCAAATTATAAAATTTTATGTATTATAAAGTATATGTTACTAAGTAAAAATTATAAATATACCCTTTTCATGTATAAGTATCATGATGTGGGTGTGTTCTGGAGGATAGGAGTGATGCTTTTTTTATTTGGTGCAGTGGTGATCGCTGAGCAGGAGACTTGAGGTGAGGATAAGATGCTGCAATGCCTTTGTATGTTTTGGGGTGCTGGAGATTTTGGTTGCGGTGTCCTCACCCTTGGATCAATTGAGTTATTCTCCTGAAAAAGTGTTGGCAGAATATGAGTTTAAAGACAGGCTGAGATGTGTTACATAAAATTGCAATTCATTTTACCACTAATTAAATCTATCCAGTGGCTTTGAAAATCTGTTCTTCTGTTGATTTCAGGGACATTGGTGAGATACTGTGTTAAAAAAAAAAACCCAAAACTGGGAACAAAACCCCAATATATTCAGGTGCTTTTCTCTTATAAGGATAAAAAAATTAGCTGTTAACTTGAGGGATTAAGACAAAAATGTCTTTATTTCTCTCAGGTCTGCACTTGTATCATCTAAAAGAGAGATCATTATTAATTTATTACAACTGTGAGGAGACATTAAATTAACCAAAAATTTCTCTCTTCCATTACAATAATTTTATTTCTTTCAACTGTGTTTAAACCTGAAATTAAATTTTTGAATAAGTAAGTAAACATAAATTTTTTAAGATTTGTATCTTTTTGTGTTTGATGCAATGTATTTCAAGCCATTTTGAAAGGCTTGGAGTTTTTTAATTTTCATTTTTCAGACAATGCTTTCAAAAATACATGTAACATGCCCAAATGCACATAAGAAATGGATGAGAAATATTTTTACTTTTTAATGGGAGTGGGCTGTGAAATATTTATAGTTAAAGTTTTTATACCAGACACAATGTGTTTTTTTTTTTTTTTATCAAATATGTAATGCACTAAATTTTTGGTGTCAGGAATTATAAAAGAGCAGACATCATTAGATTGACAAAAAAGGCAAACTACAGGCTTTGGGAAATCTTCAGTTCTGGGGAGTAGGATCTTCTTTACAAGGAAGTGGAACTTGTTCTGGGAAGAATGATCCAATCGTTTCTTCTCTCCTGGACTTTCCCTGTTTGATAGTTTGGGTTGTCTTAAGAAATTGGAGTATGTATTACAGCATTAGAATTAGGGAAATAAATGATAGTATAACAACATTAGAAAGCCAGTTGATTGGGGGGTGCTTGCAGGGGGGGATCTTAGATTAAGTGAAGAAACTCAGGATTTTTGCCACATTGTCAATTTTCTTCAGTCAGCGTCCCAAGTCTGTATGTCATTGCCTCTCGGGTGTTACTATTTATTTATATATTGCTTTATAAATGTAAGGGCTGCGTAAAAGTTGCCTGAGGAAAAAAAAGAGAGATGAGGCTTAAGCTGACACACAGAAAGCATAAGTAGACTATAGGATAAATAAACGTTTTATGTATTCTAACATTATATATGTATAAATGAAGTCTGTGTTTCTGTAACACATCTATGCACCTGAATAGTTAGAACAGTGTTGAATCATTTAGAATCTGAATTTTTTGCTTCATATCAGCACATACATAACAATATGAATTCTCATTCACTCTATGAGAGAATGCCTGCATTGCTCATTCTTTTTTGAGATTTAGCTGAGATAGAAAGAGTATAGCTAAGATAGGCAAAAATGAAAGGTGTTAGAAAAATATGTGTAACTTCAGGGTTATAGAATAGTCTCTCTAAACTCCAGGAAGATGAAAGTTGAAGAAGAAATATAAATCCTAATCAAGTTTCATCCCAGCGTTTCCTGTCTATGGTAGAAGTACTGAGGAGTATTTCAAAATAATGTTTTAGTCTTGTGGCTGCCCTCCAGTCTCCTAAAAATGAATCATGAACATTTGTGGCTCTTGCTAAAATTAAAGTATTGGTGCTGTTTTGTTCAACAAAGAAATAGTTTGGGCATTTTCTTCTGGTTGTTGATAGTTTAGAAATAGCATGTTCAGGCTCCATTCTTCCTGTACCTCAAGTTTGCTTATAAAAAAGAGTACAGAGCAGTTTTAAACTATGAACTTGTAAAATCTGTTGGATGGTTTTTTTCACTCTGTCTTCTCTACATCCTGTTTTCTTTTTCGCGTGTTTGTTCTTTTCCTCCCGCACATCCTACAGGTCAAGCTACATTAGAGTGTCTGCTAGGAAACATCAGAAGAAAACCCTGAATGCTTGTTGAGTCAGATTAAAGACTGTTTCCGTGGGGCTGCAGTAGCCCCAGGTCAGCTCCTCCTGATGAGATTTATAGGATGGTTCTCCTGAGCTCGCTGCGTGCTCTCATTAAACCCGCTGTGCTGACACGGTGTCATGGACAGAATCGAAATGTGGGTGTGAGAGAGCCACCACAGCTGTTTTTTTGTCTGAAACTCACAATTCAGCTGACCCTGGGCTTCGCTCCTGCACTCATGAGGGCGCTGGGCAGGCTGCGGCCATTGGGTGGATTTGGCAAGGAGTTGCTTGCTCTGGCTCCTGGGTGGAGCAGCTTTATCTTGTTTTAGCTGACAACTTTCTCTGTGCTTGCATAATCAGAATAATTAACTGGGTGCCTGCTTCAGAGTTTGAAGACTCTCGGAGTTTAGCTATTCTAAATTTTGAGAGCTAGCAGAGGGACAAAATGCCATCAGAAAGTGGTGTGGCCACTGCTGTGAGTGCCACATCAGTTGTCATCATCATCTTTATTGGGTAGCATGTGGTTTCCAGGTTTTTTGAAAACCTTTTCATGTGAGCTACTAAAGTCAGCGCCACATGAATTGCATTAAGAGAGAATTCTAACGGAAGGGTATATGATTATATATCTAATTATGCCACTAGTGTTATCTGTAAGAGAACTCATGAGAAATCTTGTCTTCTCTGTACATTTTTTAAATGTAAAGGTTATTTCTAAAATGAGTTCTCATAGTTTTATAAATCAGAGATAGCCACTTTTTAGAATTAGCAGGGTATACAGAGAGAATTTTTACATCAAGAGAGAAAAAAAAAATCTCCTTTTAGTAACTATCTATCTATTAAAAAACTTCAGTACTTGAACCATTCTAGTTTCAAACTACACCCACTCAATCTATGCCCCATACCCCGATAAATAATTTTCTGTAGGGGTTTTCTGGTTAGGTTTTTTTTTTTATTTTGAGTGGGGGTGTGTTTGTATCTTCTGTGGGGGAAGATTTTTAAACTTAAAAAATATGTCTTAGGTAAGTTTTGCATAGGAAGTAAATATTAACTGTATGAAATCTGGGGTACACAGGAACCTGCAAGTCTTGACAGAATTAAATCAATTATCTGGCTGACATTCATGGTGAGGATTAGCATTTCTGTTTGCCATGAAATAATTGTGTTACTTGCAGGAAAGGAATTTTACTGTCTGTGTCTCAAAATGCAATATAGCCCATATTGTAGTGCTAAACTATGTTTATTTTTCACTCTGAAATTTAACGTGGAAAGCATTTGTAATAGTTAAGCATCAACACGTTTATGGAAGCTGCACATTCAGATCTTGTCTTTTCTCAGGAGGCCACCATCAATGGAAAATCCCTTAGGTATCTGTCAAAATGAAACTTTCAGGGACATGAGTCATTATCAGCCAAGAATCTTTATAGCCTTTGGATAGTTTGCAGTTGTTTGGATCTGCAGTCTTAGTTCTTTACTCAGTATCATACATATATTATTTAACATATGCCAAACAATCTAGCTTTCTGCATTAATTCTTTGCTCTCCCCAGCTTCTCATTTTCTCTGAAAACAAAGCATTGCAGGGAAAGTCTTTGAGATAAAACAAAATAACTATCTGGGAGAAGCGATGCCAAGTTAGGCCAAAAGTGTCTTCAGGCTAACCATATTGATCAGCATTTTTAGAGTTTGATAGATAATAGTTTAACTTTTTTTTTTTCAGCACAAATCCTCTGATTTAACATGACAGCCACATTATTAATTAACAGAAATTGGAATGAGCAACTTCAACTAACTGCTAGATGCATAATTTATTAATTTATATACAGTATAAATAGTTCTGGGTGTATGCCAGAGGAATTAATAATCATAGGAATAATATCACGGAACATTCATATCAAGGAGACATGGTAATACTTTATTACAACGTTTGAATTAATGTGAAAAATTAACATCCTCATTGTATGCTATGTTTATTATAATTTAGGGAAAAACTGATAGTGTTACAGAGCTGAAATGAGGAGACTGCAACTCTGGAAAACACACACAGATTTAAAGGTTGCCTTTCACTTTGCAGTTGTGGAATATGTGTAGTGGAAGGAAACCTAACATTTTGTTCTTTGGTTGGATGCCTGATGATTAAAAAAGGAAAAACCACAAAACCGAACCAAAAACCAAAACCAAACCTGCTATGAATGGCCTGTATTTATACCTTATTGAGCTCCTACATATCTCAATTTTGTGAGTATTAGGGAAGAAAGTTAATATTTTGCCACACATGCTTAGCTGATAATTATGCTAATAATATTTGTTATTTAATGGGGAGGGGAGATTAGCATATTTTTGTTGTGTTTTGCATTCTCTGATGTTTGAATCTGTGACACTTGAATATTCTAATGAGTTCTGGTTGTTAATTTCTGCTGTCCAGATTTAAATAACTCACTTTTGAAGTGCTTTGCCAGTTTAATTATTACTACTCCAAGTAGACAATATGTGGAAACGGGACATATTGAAGGCAGATATCACCTGGGCTTTTACTCTGGGTTTTTTTTTTTATATTAAATCACTATTTTGCTCTCCTTTGATGGCACACAACTTGTCACATTCTGATTCTGTCTGCTCTTTTCTGTCTGGGCTCTCTCAAATGGCCACATCAGAAGCCCAGCAATAGAGTTGAGACCATATATTCAAGTCGTGTTTTGTCAGCGTCAAAAATAATGGCAAATAATGGCTGCCATAACATTCCTAGGAGTGCTATGAACTATCTGTGGTCAGAACCAAATCAGTATATGATGATCTATTGAAAATCTACTTCTCAAAATCATGTGCATATTGTTTTCCCAGCTGTTATCTAATGGATGGGTGAGGTTTCTTTGTAAGAGTGCACTTGAAAGTTTTTATCTTGAGATTCTAAGAAACTGTCATTGCAAGGCATCTATGCAGTCTTTTTCTTTGTGAAAGACTGGAGAAATCCACCTTTATTAGATAGATTTTCAAATGCCTTTTCTTCTATAGAGCATGACTTTTACCTCTTCTCCCGTTATGATGTGATTTTTATTGTGCTTTTTTAATAAATTTTAGTTTGTCTCCATAGATGAATTATTTTTGTTTCAGACATGTTTAGTGCTGTATTTTAACTGCACTGTTTCCTTAGTATTAATTAAATCCTTGCATGGAGTGTAATTGCAGCAATTTTATGTGAAGTTTGTGGATTTCCAAGAGTAGCAAATAAAATAGCTTTTCTTACTTGGCTATCTCTTAAATTCCCTCAGACTGACAATATTAGAATTCATGGAGAGCACCAAAGTCCTAAAATTTTAAAGAAAAAAATTAAAAATATGGTATTCTTAATAAAGAATCAGATATGGCTCTTTTGTTCAAAGTTCTGGTGCTGAAACTGATAGAAATAGAGAGGTAGAGGCATTTAGAAGGCAGCAATCTATTTCTCAGCTAAGTCAGGACAGCACACAGGGTGATGCTCCTCTGCATGACTCACCCACACCTAATTATTAAATCATCAACAGCTTTGCAATTAAAAAGACTTCTAATAGACCCTTTGCTTAGTTAATCCTCGTCTGGTAAAGAGCAATGCTAAAGCAATGCTTGGCAGTCCTTCTAACCTTCCTCTTCTGGTCGATTTATTTGGCTTATTCCTTCTCATCATCTCAGAATCATAGAACACCAGTTTGAAAGGGACTTGGAGCATCATCTCCACAGAATTCACAGAATTACTGGATTGGAAGAGTCCTCCAAGACTGAGCCCAACCCATGCCCCAACACCTCAGCTAAGCCACGGCACTGATTGCCACATCCAGTCTTTTTTTAAACACATCCAGGGATGGTGACTCCACCGCCTCCCTCACCTGCTCCAGTGTTTTTTTGGCAGAAGCACAGCCTAGACATGTTGGCCCAGCCTCTGTCCAGGTGGATTTCAAGGCTTTGATGTTGGGGAATCCAGCCATTTGCCTGCGGAGATTCTTGCAGTAGCTGATTGGGCTCTTTTTGAATAATTGGCCTCTTGTGCCCAACAACAATCTCTCCAGAAGTAATTAGCATCCATTACCCTTCATCTTCTCCACGGGACTCCCTGTAAAATGGAATTTTCCTCCTTCTTTTTAGGCACCATTTGAGCATGGTGCCAAGGCTTCCTCTAAGCCTTCTTGTCTCAAGGCTGCTCAAACCCAGTTCTCTCACTCTCTCACATGCCAGACTTCCCAGGCCTTTGCTCATCTTTGTCATTATGCTTTTATCTTTGTGGTAATGTTATTTTATTATGATCAGGAAGATGATTTTATTTTTGCTCTAGAACAATGGTTTTGACTGAACCTTCAGCAAAATGGTATAAGTGTTTTCTATGGGTTTATGTTGTATTGCAGTTACTCATTTTGTTCTGATGAGTATTTTGAAGCTTTGAATATCAGGTTTATAAGTGAACCTTGAAATTAGGTTTATAATTTCCAAGGGAAAATGGAAAAGTTTAGGGTACTACTTCAGGCTTCTTTTAAGATCAAAATATTTGGTCCCATAATTAAGAAGCAATGCTTTTGAAGTGGAATTTCAAACTAAATGCCAAAGGTCAAGAAAAGTGCCAGTTGGGATAGGGAGCAAAACATTCTCAAAGCGCTTATAAAATACAGCATATTGTATAAAAGGGAATACCCTTTCAAGGAAAAACAAACCACCAAGAAACATACTGAGTGATGGTCTTCATCACTTTTTGACAGAGATATTAAATAATGAAATATGTTTTTGAAATTTCTATAGCATGTAAGACAGAATTTTCTATTAACACTTGTAGAAATAAATATTATTTTGGGGTTTCCCTCTGTTTTTGTTTTTTTTTTTTTTTTTTTTCCCAGTTGTAAAGCACTTGAAATCGTAACCTGAAGTTTACATCTCCTTCAGTATGTTCTGTGCTACTTTTAGACAGGTAATCACAGAAACAATTAGGATGTTGTCCTGAGGCTCCTGTACTGCAGGTGCAACTGTGTGATTGCTGCTTTGTAATTACTGTATAATTTTAACCACGCATATGCATCAGGTAAATTGTACAGTGTGCTTCAAATAAGTGAAAGCCCCTTTTCAAGCTCAAGTAAGTACTTAATAATTTAGGTTGCTCTGTTATTAAGTCTCAGATCTACTCCTTGGTATGTTTATTGGTTTGTGAAACTCAGAGCTGATGGAGAATTTGTCATGCAGTTGGTTAAATTGTTGCAGAAAACTGTTGAATAACAGTACTAAATAAAACATTGAAGTTAAAATTCCTTGAAATATGCAAAAAAGCTTTAAATTATTACAGAGGCAATGCCAACTTTAGTATTTTTGTTTTTGAAGTCTTTGAAGTCTGACTTTGCAGAACAGATTGTGAATCCCTGGCCCATTACACACCTGCAGAGATTTTGGTGTTTTATTTCTCTTGGGTGAAACAGCAGAAGCCCAAACCATGTTAATCACTGTCAGAACCAGTTGTATAAAATGCCAAAATGCAATGAACCAGGAACTTCATAATAAATATGACAATGCAGTTTAAAGTGTTGTTTTGTTAGGCTTGCAATTTGTTGTAATTTATCACCTATGATAGTACTTGAAGGGGAAAATATCTGGGACTTTGAAGTGATCCTTTCAGTTGGAAGAAATGTTTCTGTGTCTGTATGCTGTTTTAAAGGTGAAGGAAGGAAAAAGGAAGTGCAGCTGTGAGATATCTAACACATGGATTTAAATACATAAAATTAAAATCCACTACAATTACCTGTTAATATCTACTTAACATATGGGTTCTATTTGAGATAAGATAGGTAAGTTGCATCTTGTTTATAGAAGGGGGCCTATATCCTGTTATCCTTTTAAACAATCATCAGCTTTAACATATGAGAATATTGGATTTTATATGACAAAAATGACACTACTAAAAGCTGAAGAGAGGAATGGTGCTCAGCTGCACAAACTGAATCTGCTCTCTTTTGTAGTTTCAGTATCTGTACTGCTCTGTAAAGTGAATTAGTTTATCAAAAGTTACTTCTCAATGTAATTTCTGAGCAAGTTTATAAAATAATTTTCAGAAGATTTTCTGGGAAAGAAATTGCTCCATTTCAGCTGCCTTGACAGGGAGTGACAGCATTGTTCTGGAACAGAACAGGATTCCTTTCTATTACACTGCCATACAATAAAAGTACAATTCTTATCCTGTAGCCTGATGAATTCCTGGGTTACCCAGGGTTTTACCCAGAGTTTACTCAGGGGTGCTATCCAGTGGTGACAGATTGCTCTAAAACAGATTTAATTGAGAATAAAGATGCATTATGGCTGATTCTAACAATTTAAATTCAGATTCTGAATTTAACATGCACAAGTTTATGCAGATGTTTATCTTAAAGCACAAGAGTAAGCAGGTTTACTTCACTGGAACTTTATCTAAATAGGTAAAACTTTGCCAGATCAAATTTCTAACATACCTTTTCCCAGGCCTTTGCCATTGTCTGTTGGCTACACATTCCAAAGGTACCTTGTAGGCAGCTGTTGAAGGTTCTTGCTTTGTTCCTGCAGGTAATTTTCACTGCTTCTGGCATAGTCCTAGTGGAACTGCTGGCCACAGAAGAACTACCTCTGACTGTGTCTCTGTTTGTTGTTCCTCCTGCTGTGACAGCTTCTTCCATCATGGAGCTGTGTTCTGCTCCTTCTGAAATCCCTCTGATGCCTCTTGGCATCATTGTAGCCCCTGAATCGGGTCAATGGGAGTTTAAGCACTAGGGTATGGCATAATTGCAGAGGTACTTGTAGCTCCTGCTCTCAAATAAGTGATCAATTGCATGATTTTTAAAGTAATTTTCAGTAGGGAATCCTGACACAATAAGAATAGGGTAAACATGTCTAGGGGAAGAGTACACATGATTGCCCTGGGAGGGAATCATAAGAAGAAAAATTACCCAAAACCTACCCCTGAAATATATTATCAAGTTGGATGATTTTTCTGTGTTTTTGTTTTGTTTTGTTTTTGCTTGAGAGAGTTTTCCCAATAAATGATAAATGAACTGACCTGTTTCTCTGCAAGGCAAATAAAAAGGTTTTTTTAATTGTTTGAATTAATTGTTACTCCTTGTGCTGCTCATTTCCATAGACTATTACCAAACAGAGCTTTCAAATGGATATAAATGATTTATTGCATCCTGAGTTGACTAGGAAGGATATGTCCCTTGGAAGAGTGGTGAAATAAGTTCCCATATCTATCATGCTTCCCAGTGGATCTGTATTAGTCATGTAGTAGAATTCATCACTCTTCAAAACCTCAGGCAAGTCCTTCACGTGGAACCATAATATTATTTATGGTACTTAACTGAGTTTCTTGCTGGAACTCACCTGAAATCACTGACAATATGGATAAGAATTTGCACTGTGAGCATTCTTGCCAAGTCCAAATGTAGAATTTTAGATCAAAAAACAATGTAGATTGAACAGTTGGCCTCACTTAACTACATTTGAGATCTACAACTTTTTGAAATATATCTCTATATTGGAATAATCCATTTGGGTTGCTGTATAAGAGCTCTGGTTTTTAATGCGAGAAATTGACAAGGTATTTGCCACATTCCATTCTTGAAAAAAAAAATTCCCCTCATGCGAGCCTAATGTTCCTGGGCTTGTTTCCCAAATGTTTCTTCATTTTGGAGTGTGGTTAACTTCAAAATTTGCTTCTCCCGCAAGACTAATTGGAACAGTGCTGAATTTCCCGGGGTCAGTCCCTAGAAGAAGCAGTCTCTCTTCACTAAGGTATGGTCCAAGAAATTCCCCTGAGGAAGCCACTGCTGTGATCTGACTCTGTCTGAGGCACGTGGCTTTTATCCAGTTGTCCCTTTTAGTGTCACCCATCATTATGACTTTTAATAGTTTCCTTCCTTGAGAAAGAAGTGCTTTCTAAGCCAATAATTTGTTACCAGAATTATCTGAATATGCTCTGAACATGCAAAGTTTTGATTTTGGGAACCTTTCATATTCACAAAAATTTCTTCTCAGTTTTCCTACTAGGGTGAGACCTATCCTTACTTAATTCATGATCAGACTAGTGAAAGTAATTGTGTTGCTGCTTTTTTGCTGAAAATCTTCTCTCTTAACAGAATAATGGGGAAGAGCATTCACTTGTTACCTGAACATCTGTTCTGGAATGGCAGGTTCTTTGTGATTTCTCCTGAAAGCCAGAGAAGATTTTGCTGTGAAGTAGGTCTCTGCTGAATGGATCTGAGTTGTAACAAGGTCTCAAGATAGTGACTTTAATCTGGTTCCCTGTTTGCTTCTTGTTATCTACTTTTATCTCCCATTTTGTCAGAGGTGTGATTTTTGTCCCCCCTTTTTTCTGTTACATCTGCTGCACCTGTGTGATAAGGTCTCTTATGTTTGTTTATCTTTTGATGAATGAGTTCTAAAAGTCTTTTTGCTTGAAAGTCAAACAACAGTCTTGTTTGAAAGTGTCTTGTCTGAAATACCATTTTGGGATCCTGCTGTTCTCTTTGAATTTGGCTTTAAATGAACTCAGGAAAGGATTGAATATCTATGCCAATGGCTGACTGACTTTTTACTTGCTTTTTCTGAACCTTTCACTGTTAAAATCCCTCACTTCAGGGGGATAAAAAAAAAAAGAGCTCTGTGTGATATGCTTATGAAGTATGCATGCTGTCTAGGATTTACATGTTTAGAAAATAGACTTGTATGACAGAAAGCATGAGCCTGTTAGGCTCTATAACCAGGAAAATCAAAGGGGAAGTGACTATAGGGTAATGAACTTATCTAACTTGGGCTCCTCCTCAGGAATCTTCCTCTTTCCAGAGGGTTCCCTTCTCAGCATGGGCTGTAAAAGTGAAGCTGAATTGCAACTCTACAGCAGAAATGTGCTTTTAAACCAGCACACCACTGGTGTGAGGGACTCCTTGATGCAGGAATTTGTAGATGCTGAAAAGTTTGTGTAAGTTAAAAATGCAGCCATTGAGTTAGAGATGAGCAAAGACTCTCAGAGCCATTAGATTGAAAGATACCAACACCAGCACAGCATATTCTTGAGTGACACCTTTCTGTGTGATACCTGAAAATTCTGGGAAAGCTTTAAAATTTAAGTTCTTATTCAAACAAAAGGCATTGTTTTCATTCTCAGGTGTGCCTCCCTGTATATCTCTAGAAATCTCCAATGATGGTGGGAGTGGTCATGCTGAATTTTCAATGCTAAGTTTTAAACATGGCACCAATTCATATCACTATAAAGTCTAGCTTGTGTTCCCTACTTTCCAATGATAAATCAGTAATAAATAATTCAAAAATGTAATTATTTGCAGTGCAGTATGTAAAAATGGATTTAATTAAATTTATTCTGAGTGACTTAATATATATGAAAGAATCACCCGACTGAAGATCAATTTGAATGTATCCCTAAATGGATTTGCATCTTAATTCTGACTTTCTAATACGATATTAAAGTGATTACTAAAATATAATTTTTCATTTTAACCTCATGTACTGAATACTGTTAATGTTCAGGTTTCTCACCTGCATTCCAGTCAGGGTTTATAAATCTACTGTTGAGCTGTGACAGGACTATTGTGCCCTTCACAGGCCACTAGCTCCTGATAATCTCATTTTATCTTCAGTGCATGTGTACAAGGAGGATCACGTAAGTGAGGTGCTGTTGAGTGATGCCATGATTGCTGAGCAGGAGGTGTTTGGGGCCAGGCTGGTGCTCCAGGATGAGGATGGGGAACACTCCTGTGTAGGGAGGGCTGAGATGGGAGGCTCCCCAATTGCTTTTTTGGAGTTGATTCTGTCACTCAGGCTGTCTCCCTGCACTCCCAAAAGGCTTCACAACTATGGTCTTTCTAATGAACTTCAGTGCCTCTTTGGAGTCATCCTGTGCACCTTTCCTGCAGTAATAATGGTGGAGTCTGACATTAGTCTGACATTATTTTTCTCCTTTCTTAAATGAAATTTTGATGTCAGTTACCACCAGTAACTGATTGATTGTTGTTGATGCTCAGTGCAACTAAAGGTGAGCAGCAGAGAAGTCTGGGCTAAAATAATTTAATGTCAATTAGTATTTCAACGTGCTGTATTTGTTTATGAGAAACTTGAGAACATCTTAAACCCTAAACCTTGGTACAGAGAGGGCTGCTGAGTGAAGGGAAGGTGAGAACAGCTTGTCAAAGTATAAATCAAGGGCTTAAGGCAACTGAAGGTAAAAAATACCGTTTACTTGGCTGGAAAAGTATATTTAGATTAGTTTATAGCATTATTTAAGAGAGTGGAGTTTTGATGGACTCAGTTCTTTTTGTTCCTGCTAATCCTTTGCCAGGCATTCGTGTGACAAAAGTATTGTTGGTAGAGATGATATAGGTGTAAGACCTAAGCACATGTCCCCATAGACACTGAAACACTGGTGGCAGATCAAGTCTATCTAATACTGTGATTTTAAAGGGATATTTGACAGTTTATGGGAGGGGGTTGTTCTTGAGAGGGGAAAAAAAAAAAAAGAAGGCCATTACTATGGTTCTGGAATCAGAAAGAAACAAGAGTTGTATCCTGATATGCCCTCAATCTAGAGGGGGGAAAAAAAAAAACAAACAACCACAGAAACCTCCACAAAAACAAAACAACAATTTAGGGGAGAAAAACAAAAGAAAAATAAAAAAATAGTAGGGGTAAATGCAGACCAAAACCAAATTTTACCCATCAATTTCTGGGTAAAGCAAAAAGCTGAACGACATATGTAGGTTACAAAATAGGTGATGTAAACATCTTTCAACCTTGAATTAAAAACAGACCAAACAAAAATCCCTTTTCTGTAAATATTAGATGTTGACTATATAATATATTAAGCCTCTCAATCAGGGAATTTTTTTAATGCATTTTCTCCCTTATGCTCCCTTAACACTATAACAATGAACAAGTTATTTAGTTAATGAAGAAAGCATCTTGTATTTAAAGATCTACATATTAATGTGACCTTCCTTTGTTCATGGCTGTTAATATTTATTGCCTTTTCTCATTGAGATTTTATTTGGTGTTCTGTGACAAACAAGAGTATGATTAGTGAAGCTGTAAAGTTCTCATGGTGGCTGCCTGTGTTCCCAAGATAGCAGCATTAGTGTCTGCAGAAGCAGTTAATGCTGTTTATCATTAGTGACAGAGGCTGGGAAGGACCTTCTGTAGCTTTTATCTTTCACCTTGCCAATAGAAGTTGATGAGCTCTGTGATTTAAATGCATAGGTGATATTGTAATATTTATATTCATTTCACACAGACAGGAGCACAGGTAAACTGATCTTGTTGATGGAGATTAATTAAAACCATGTTACTGTACAACTGGACAGGCTATGAATTGATGTACTTGGGGAAAAAAATAGCCATCACCACTTCATTTACTTTTCTTTTTGATTAGGCTAATGTTTTCGGAGTTTGTAAAAAAGACAGGTTAGGATTTTATACCTGTTCTTCCACTGGTTTTGGATTTAGATTCTTGAACTCTTGATCTCACATCCACAATTGAGAATATAAGAATTTTAGCAACTTGTTGCAATGGACTCTACATTGGAAAATAGAGAAAATGCCATGTAAAATTATGTGCCCTATGGACTTTCATATTCAGAGCTCCTTTTGTATGTACATGTCTGGGTACCTTGCATTTCTTCTGTTTCCAGCTCCATGCAGGATGTTTGAGTGTTCAGTTTTCCCAATATTTAACTGTGCATTTCTGGGAAATAGATGATAAACACTGCTGTTGTGTCTAAGTCTCATCATGCAGTTCTCCTTACTCAGAAAAAGTTGACATTTTCTGAGCCTTATATTTTACTCCCGAAATTCCATTTCAAAGGAAAGTAAGTTGTCTCTCTGCATTTTGTAGGATCTCATTTTCAAAGGAAAACTTGTAATTTAGAAAAAAAAAAAAAAAAAACGAAAAAAACCAAAACCACCTTGGATAACAAAAATAGTTGCATTATCTGTATACATGTTAATGTAGACTTTAAAACAATGCTCTAGCTGTTTCAAAAATGCTTATTTGGAGAGGAAAATTCAGGAGGTAGTCTTTCAGGACTGCTGCCCAAAGGAGGAGCAGACTGATTATTTTGCTGTGATCCTTACTTGTATGTTGGGAAGAATAGGATATGTTATTGGTTCCATAGGAATGCAGAAAGATAAGAGGTGATATATAGGTGATAAAAGGTGACATTATCTACAGGCAATGTTCTGAGCTGACCTTCTACCAAAAGCTAAGCATAAACCTGTATGAAGTACATGGGCCTTTCCTATCAGCTCAGAGAATAAAGCACCAGGGTATGAGACCCCTTTTGTACAAAGAACCTGGTTTTGGTGGCAGTTATCCTTCTTTTTCTGGGTGCAAAGCATTGATGATTTACAAGTATTTATAGTTTGGTGATTATAATAATCCAGTGTATGTCTTGTGCTCTTTTTCCTAATTATTTTAAACAGATTACAGATGAATTATTTAGCTACATAAATAATGTACAGTTGCCTATAAAATTTTTGTGTCTAACTGGCTGTAGCTGCTTTGATAGTCAAGATGAAAAGGAATTAAAGGGATGCATGGGGTGGAGGATTTAGTGATATATCAAGCAGCAGCAACTTAAAAATGAAAATTAATAGTAATGTTGCTTGCCAGTTTACATTATTACAATATTTCTGAATTTGTGTAAAGGACAAACTCAAAGGACCAAAAATTACACCTTTTTGTAGCAGCTCAGTTTGACAAGGAAAAGGATAACAAAACCGTATTACAAAAGAGAGGTATGGGGTGAACACACGCCAAAATATAATTGCTTATGTGCTGTATTATTACAGATACTTTATATTAATTTCTTCTTGCTTTAAAGTGCTTCTTCTTGCTTCAATATTTTAAGAGTTAATGTTTTAATTGCCTGTTCTGTGATGGCTTTCACAAGGTTGAAATCAGGCTGAGTGATCTTCTAGTGCATCCCATGCCAACTGCAGAAGCAAGGCAAGCTTTCCAGCTTGACATCATAAATTAGAGTCTGATCTTTGCTTAGGCAATACAATTCTTATGTTTGGGGGGGTGGGATTTTTTCTACTTTCCTCCTTTTGCTCTTAAACATCCTTGATTCTACACAGTCTTCCAACTTTTACATTTGTAAGGGTAGCTTAGGCAAGAAGCAAAAGTATATTTGCAGAAGCTCATTTCCACCAAGAATGCCACTTCCTGCGCTCCTGTTGCAGTCAGTGGTGAAGTGGAAGCTTCTTTATTGATTTCTTAAAATATTTGACTTATGCCATTGCCTGGATATTGTCTGGTTTTTATTTTTTTTTTCCCCTTTGGGGAGGACAGCTCAGTTAACCTGTCACTGTATTCAAAACTCATAGCCAAGGAGAGAATGATGCTTACACTTCTTAAATATGTTGATAAAACATATTAAGGCTGATAAAATACATGTAAAACAAAGAGTGCATTTGCATGAGTAGTAATCTATCACCACAAAGGCAATCAGAAAGATTAAAAACTTTTTGTTCTAAGCTTGGAAATTTACTTGTAGGATTACTGCCAGATGACCCTTCTGTTAACGGAAAAAGTGATACCAGCCTTACCTAAATGGACAGATGAAATTGCAAAGAAGGTTTTAAAGTATTTGCAGATGGAAACCTTTGCTTTAATCTATCTTTAATGCAGGAGGAGCAGAATATCAAGGGAAAGCCTATTTTAATGATCATGTCACTAATATCAAATTGTGTAAATTTTATATACAAGGCAACCCAATGTTACTAAGAGAAGCTTTTACCATGAGCACCTTGGCTCAGTCAGCTTTTCTATAGAAAATTCCAGTTTGATTTTCATTTTGGTCCTTTTGATTTCTGAGATTTTTTTCAATGTTCCTTTTTTTTTTTGCTAAGCCATCATCTGTATTCCTTTTAATCTCTTTCCAGTGTTATTTCATACTGTCTAATAAGCCAAGGATGAAAGATTGAGGTTAAGAAAGTTCTATGCTGCTCTGCAGTTTGGTTTTTCACACTGAATCTTCTTCTAGACAGAAGGTGAGGGGAAAAATCTCAGTCGCAGTTTTCTTTTTTTTGAGTACCCCCACTTGTGGACTCATAGGGTCATGAATCCAGTACCTACAGCAAAAGTAATTTCATTCCAAGTGGTAGAAGACCTTTCATCACCTCAGCCACTTCCTTCAGCATGCATGAAAAGGCCAGTATTGATAGAGGATGTTCTGTTCTTTGTTTGATATAAGGAGGACTGAGGATTCCTAATGGCTAGGAATTAAAAGACCATTATGATAATTTGTTGAGCTTTGACTGGAAAGTGAATTAATGGCATTTGCAAGTTTAGAAAACGGTTGAGTTGACTGAGGATAAATAAATGTAATAAATTTGCTTCATAACTCATATAACTAATAATAGCTATAATATCAAATACCCATCTGGAAGAAAATATAGCATAGTCTTATTGCATTTTCTCACAAATATTTTTCATTAAGCTGAAGATAAAAGTCTGCACCCATATGCCACAATAAATTTAGCTGCCAAAGATTCCAGGTATTTTACCATCCAGAGCAGAGGCAAATGAAAAAGAGCATTACTCTCTTATCTCAATTTCTTTTCCCTATTGTAACATGGAAACATTTGAGTCTATCTCTGCAAATGACCTGGATTAATAAGGGTAATTATTTTATAAAGCATTTCCATAATCTGTGTCTTTCACCTCCATATTCCACACAAATAAATCTTTATTTCCTTATTCCAACATAGGAAATCACCTAAGTTCCTAGACTTTGCTCAGTCATGTGACTGAAGGGTTTATGGAAAAAAGTTAGTAATTTAGTTTTCATGTACAACTCTTTAATCACTTTATATTCCATTGTTGTAATAGGGATTTAAGGTCTTTAATTATATAAGCTTTTTTTTTAAAAAATAAATTACCTCTGTTCTAATCTAATTTAGAAGACTTTATGTGGTTGGTGGGGGATTTGTAGGTAACAATTAGTCTAGGTAATGCCGAATTTAATGGTAAGAGGAATGGAATTCTTTAAGGTCAGTGCTAATGCTATATTAGTTATGCCTGAAATTGATACATAAGGGGAAAACACTGAATTAAATTAAATTTTAATGTCAGTTACCACCAGTAATAGATTGATTGTTGTTGATGCTCAGTGCAAGTAACAGTGAGCAGCAGAAAAGTCTGGGCTGAAATAATATAACATGAATTAGTATTTCAGCATGCTGTATTTGTTTATGACTTGAGAACATCTTAAACCCTAAACCAAATATAAGCAAATTTTAATTCAGCAAGGACAAGGGAGGGAGTTGATGTTTAAGCTTCTCAGCTTCTACATTTTTAAACTATTTTTAATACAATCAAGATTATAAATAATCGTTCAAAAACAAATTTCTACATCATATGAGAAATGTCAGTGCTCTGAAGGTGATACTTACGTTTTTATTTAAGTACCAGCCTACTCTTTCNTCTCATTTCTTCATCTGGCAATCACTTTGGCAGTCCATTGTAGGAAGAATTTAATCTTATTTACTTCTGTTTGTTTTGTGAACACCTCTGTCACTTTTCATTTTTTCAACGAGCTCCAAAGCCCTGCTAGAATCCATAGTCTTTTTTTTATATAGATATATGGTGCTTTTAGTGCACTAGTGCACTTTCTACATCTCTACTTTGTATGAGGTGTTACAAATTACAAACTGCTGCTCCTCAGCTGGTTTAAGGAAGGCTCTGTGGAAGCCTCCACCACCTAACGTGGAAGGGCTTGTGCTCCTTTCCCTGGTGTGTTTGCTCTGGTCACTGCCCTGCTGTGCAGGAGATGGCAAAGCTCTTCTGTCCCAGGAAGCTGCTATTGATATAAATTATTTCCTAGCTAAAATGTAAAAAAAAGTGCTGGTAAATAGAGGAGCATTTGTGGGCTGGAATCTAAGGAAGTTTCTTGTTAGTCAAGTCAGTTTTATCAGGATTTGTTTTCCACTCGTGTTTTCATGGGAGCTGACTGTAGCACTTAGTTAAGGAATTGGAGAGGAAGGAGGAAAAGAGCTGTCAGTTTTCAGGTATTAGTAGTTTGGGGGGTTTTTATTAAGTTTTCAGACATAAATGGGAGAGGAAGATGAAGTTTCAGTGAGAAAAAATGCATCGTATGTGTGAACGTAGAAAATTGCCAAATTGTTGCTGTTTATGGTAGGATGTGTTCTCTTTAAGAGGAAGCTTTCTTCCATGTTGAACCAGTGTCTTACATTTTTTCTGCTAAATCTCCCCAGGATACTCTTGGAACAATGATGAACTTTATTTTTCTGTTAAGTACTTTAAACAATTTCCTTTGTGCACAGGATTAGCAGAATGCCAATTAGAAAGAGTTCTTCAGAGGGAATTTTTTCTTTTTCCCCCTGCATCTTTTTGAACCTGTCATGGCCCAAACACAGCTGCTTTTTGATGTAAATACCTTTTGTTTAAAATGATTGTATAAAACTGCCAGTCAGCAACATTGTGATCAAAGAATAATCCTGAGCTCCGGGTTTTATTGCTGTCATCTCTTTGAATGGCAGATATGAGTAGCTTCAACCAGTTGTTGATGCTGATTTTTTGTTTGAAAAATGTGCTTTGAAATCAAATACTTTGTCATTTGCTTAAACTTACCATTTAGAGGAGGCTTTGTATTAGCACACATGAAAATATGTAATTCAAGGTATAGTTATATTTGTTTTGGTTATATCATGTATTTGACTTTGTCATGTTAAGAACCAAAAATTTTTCAGAGCCATATGAGCCACTTGAGGAAAAGAGACTGGAGAATTGGATGTAAGATGAAAACTTGTAAATGACTGTAATCCTCTGGTTGGCATGGAGTGTAACCCCTTTTAGGCATATGAGACTATTTTGAGAATGCCAGTGATTGATATATAACCAAAGCTGACTCATTGGTTTGTATTTTGGAAATGAAATAAATTTTTACTAACATGCAATTCTTCAGAAGCTGATACCAATTCATTATTTGATGGTTTATCTGACTAATGATTTTAATGCAGGATTATAGGCCAATGCCAGTTGGATGGGGGAGACCTCAGTAAATTTCCAGTTAAATCTCTGGCTCAATCAGGGTTGGTTATGAGGCCATGGGACCAGACCAGGCTGCTCAGGGGTTTCTTCAGTCTGGACTTGAAAATCTCAGGCTGTACAACCTCTTTGGGTAGCCTGCTTCACTGTCTGACTGTCCTCATAAGAATTTTTTTCTCATTACTAGATGGAATTCCTCAATTAAATTGATGCCTGGGGGGGAGGAAAGACCCAAAAAACCTAAATTCAGACATCACTTAAAAATCTCATATTGAAAGTCTTTCTATTTAATGTAGAATTGAAGAATGCAGGAATCAGTTCTAAGGACGAGTGGAGTTTGTGTGGAATTTTTATTTTTTCTGCTTGTGGTGTTTTTAATTGGTTTGTTTGTTTCTGTCTTGGGGTTTTTTGGTTGGGTTATTTTTTTTTTCTTTTTTTTTTTTTTTCTTTTGCTGGTTGTGTTTATATGGAAAGGCAATATTTCTCTGTGCTCTTCTAAGGTTTGGTAAGACTGTATAGAGTACAAACCTATGGATGTAGATTTCTGTTTTCTCCATGGAATTACATTTTGGAACTGTTTCCTCCAGCTTCTTGATGACCAAAAAACCACCCTCTAAAACCATTTAGGAACATCTTTCAGTATATTTTATTTTGTATTGGTACAGCTAAGAGCTTTACTGGTTCATTAGAGTTCATAGGCTGGTCCTTCCATGTTAGAAAGCTTTGGTGTATGTGGCAGAAATGATTATTTTGAAGACAGTAAACATTTCAGAGATCTCAGTACATTTTAGGATTCCTAGTGGAAATCAAATGGTAGATAGAGTTAAATGAGATTAAGCTGTCAAAAAAAAATAATTACCAACTCATGAATGAAACTGCTGTTTATTTGCTAAATGGTGGGGGAAGATTTTATCACGATTGTATTATACACAGTTTATTTGATTTTTTTCAATTCTTTTTGGCAATTTTATTGGTTTTCCTATGTTTTATTGTTTGTGAACACTTTAATTGTTATTTAATATTTGAAGCAGAAGGCATCTCATGTAATTAGAATTTGGGTTTTTGCTCTGGGGTGTGAGGAGGTTGAAACAGAGCCAAACTTGCTTTTTATTCTCTCCTAATAATAGGGTCATGATATATCTTGGGTGAAGGCAACAGCTATAATTCTCTGACATTAGTTCATTCATTTAAAGCCTAAACACTGTCCTAGTTTTTCCTGATGATCTATTAGCTGTCTTTACTGAATTTGAGTTCAGTGTGTATTTTTTCTCAATTAGATTCAGATCATTTGATCTTGAATAATATTTATGGATCTATGGTACCTATTGCTGGCTGTTTTCTGGAATGCATGTCTGAAGACCAACCAAAACAATTAAAAACACAAGAAAAATAAATACTGGCAGTCCCTCTGAATTGGAATATAATACACAATAATATAAATTATATGTATAATAATTTTATATATATAATATTATATATACATATATATAATATATAATAATATTATGTTATACACAACAATATTATATATGATATATGATACCTTTTTAATATATATATGTGTGTATATATATATAT
Organism: Nesospiza acunhae; assembly: GCA_013398715.1. Taxonomy (NCBI): domain Eukaryota; kingdom Metazoa; phylum Chordata; class Aves; order Passeriformes; family Thraupidae; genus Nesospiza; species Nesospiza acunhae. The sequence goes on from VZSU01001019.1 coordinate 1,001,405, forward strand.
ATTATACATAATAATATACATTGTTGAAGGGAGCCTCATATTTAAAAATGTTCTCTCCGGGAGAAAAAGATGTCACAACTTCAAAGTAAATGCAGGTTTATATTTTGCCAACCAAAAAGGCTCCTGAACATTCCCCCATCACCTCCCAAATGTGGAGGATCCTACATAGGCATGTTGTGGTAAAATCTCTAGCCAAATGTAGAGGATGCTTAGGAAATACCAGGGGAAAACAGTCAAACACATCTGTTTCCAAGCTCAGATTCCTGGGATGTTGCAGTTTAGGATCCTCCTGAGGTAGAGAAGATTTGCCTGCACTTTAGTCTTGGAGAGATTTTTATGCCATGACCTGAAGTCAATTCTCTCATGGAATCTGTGGCTGCTGTTTGTCACCCAGAGCTGTGTGAATGACAATGATTTGCAGAGTTTGGCTCCACATTGTGTAGAAAAAGGACTCGCTCCCACCCTCTGTTACCTGTTGATTTCTTATAATGGTTTCCAGTTTTGCATTGTGAGCAATAGTGCATTGCTTATTTACTCATTCAGTAATAAAGATGACATACTCTGCCATATTCAGCATTAAAAATGTTAAAAAAAAAAAAGAAAGAAGCTATGTTAAACATACCAGGCTTTGAAGTGAAAAGACCTTCATCATATGAAGGCTAAGTGTAAAGGAAGTGTGCTTGATTATTTTTGAAAAAGCAATTTATCTGGTTCATTATTGTTATGCATTGTTTTTAGATAATGGTGATCTCAGCAAAAAGTGTGATTAACTCAAAGCTGACAGCCATTATTTATATGAAAATCTACTTGTATTCAAGAGTGGCATCATCTCTCATTGTTCCTGGGGTAAGTGCTGCTTCAGCAAGAGTCAGCAAATGAGAATTTCCACAATTTTGCAAAGTACCAAACGCCCATTGCAGTGGTTGGGCTTTTGTTTCTGCTTGCTCTATTGAATTAAATGAGTTTACATTTGGAACAAGATCTTGTACCCCATCCGTTGCAGAGCTCCAGGTGACAGGTGGTAATTTCTGAAGCAATTGGAAGTTGTGCGCCTTTGATCCCACAACCTTTGCTTTGTTGACTGCTGCAGTCCTTGTTGGAGTCCTCCTAATTTCAGATGTCTATAAACCACTCACAGTAAAATCACAGTCAACCTTTCCCTGGCCAGCTTTCCCTGGACTGTAAGTCCTTATGTACTATGCAAAACATATTCAGAAAGTCTAATTTTGGGTCAGGACTGCTTCTTTCTGAAGAATTGCATTAACTCAAAATCTCTTTCAAAGGCTAAACCATGTATTAGTAAGACAAATGTTTTTGAAGAAAATGTATATTGAAAAAGTGAGGAAAACCAAGGAATCCTAAATCAGTCTGTACAGACACCAACACCTAAACAATGACCTCTTCTGCATAAAGAAACTGGAGAAATTGAAATACAAGGCTATAGGGGTAGCTGGATATCTAATATAATTAGAACGTAGAGACACTTCTCAAGATGTCTTAACTTTTTACAACCTTCTCTTCAGTGTTTTCCCAGGTCAGCTCTTCTTTGTCAAAATTGACAAAAAAGCCCTTGAAATGTAATTCTTTTTCCTCACAAGGATTTGTGGACTTGAAGGTTTCTCCATCCTTATGCTTTCAATCTAGCACAACTTATTGGTTTAATATATAGCTAAGGAAAATGATGTTGTCTTTCAAATCTGTGCTTGTCAGTTGTTTTCTTGAAAGAGGTGGCAGTGTCTTCCTGAGCAGATTGCATTCATTTTAAGAATTTATAGGCATATGGTGAGCATCCCAACTGTTTTAGCATAACATATTTAAACCAAAAGTGTTGGTGCCTCATCATAGTCACATAGTTATCTCACAGACTACATTCATAAAATTGTTATATTGCAGTATTCATAATGCTGCTACAATTTCCATATCCATTATCTTCCTATATAATACAGATTACAAGAATCCTGTTTTCAATATCAGTGGAGAGGCTTTTAACATTTCTGATAAAAGCATAAAGGTAAAATGAAAGTCTAGAGATTTATCTTCATGGAACTATGCAAGACAGTCAAAAGAACTCAAAAAAACTAAGACGAATACAGATTATTTTTCTTTTTCAGTGGGAGGGAAATTTTTAGACATTTAAAAATGCCATTTTGGAGAGGGAGACAGTAAAAGCATCAAGATATACTTGTTTTTTTATAAGCTACTTTTAGTTATATTTCTTAAGGGAGTGGTTCTGATTTGAACTAAGACTACTGAAGCTTTCATGCAGTATCACCTGGCCTGTGGCTTCTCCCCTGGAAGGGTTGGAAGAGTGAGAGCTCCCTACAGTCCTTTTATCATGGGCAACAGAGGGCAAATCCCAGGCTGGAGTGGGCAAGGCAAAGGGGGCTTGATGCCTGTAGCTCGGTCTTTAGTACTGCTTCAGGCTGTTTGTCAGCAATTCATCTCAAGAACATTACCTGTAAAGCCTTTTTTTTATTATTTTTCTTGTTGATGGTTACAACACGGAACAGTCCCTCCCATCCTAGTTCACTGCAGGAAAACAGAGAATATTTCAGCAAGTTACTCAGTCGCAACAATGTACACAGCAGATGTCGTGTGAATTTTCACAGAACAAAAAGAGGTTGTCATGTTTATACAATCATAGTATCTTGTAAATGACCTGTAGATGGATGGGTTCAATTTTAGAAGTGTGTATCAATTTTAAATATCCCATTTGTTCTTTATAGAATAACGCAGTGATTCTGTTCTACATTAATTACCTGTGTATTTATCCAGTGGTTTCTATGTTAACAACCTACAACCTATCAACCATTAGGATTAAAAAAAAACAAAGGAAAGGCTTTAGGCTTTTGTAATTTTTTTGGTGAAGAGTACACAGACTTTGGTATAGTCAAAATTCTGGGCTACAATATTTGAGGCCCCTTTAGGACAGGGGTCACCTCTGACTGATTGGGTGATTTAAACGAGTCAGGAGCAGGGATTCAACACACAAAACAAAATGCAGTATTCTAGTGCTGGGGCAGAGAAGAAAACTTTGAGCGTCTCAAGATTTGCTGTGGAAATCTAAAGAACCAAGAGGAAGATTTGTTTCACAATAGCTGCTTAGCACAGAAGATGATTTCTTAAGGCATGTCTTATCATGCAAAGCATGATCATTGAGTAAATTTTTGGGCCCTTTAAAAATAAGAGCAGTTATTGCTAGGTGTGCATCCAGAATTGGATCGCAACAATGTTGAACCTGAAAAGCAGGCAGGCTATTTCATGATTTCTTGTTTCTGTGCCTCTTTGAAAAGCAAAGCAGCGCACCAGTCAAAAGTGAATTGAATCTGACATTGCTATCCATCCTCCTTTTTCTCCTTAAGTCTAGTTCATGGCAACTATTGATGTTCAGAAAGACCCTGCAGATTTATGAGTTCAGACATTTGTGCAACCTCTTCAGTGTGCTTTCTCTTTAGCTCACCTCGAACCTTCCAACAGTAATGCAAAGGTTATTTGGGACTCGGAACATGAGAATTGAATCAAAGTTCTGAATCAGGCTGCGGTTGCTTTCCTTCCTGCTTCATCACTGGGACATCACCACTTCATTGGTGACTGTGAGCAGAAGTTACCAGCATCCTTCTGGAGTTAGAGCAGTGCTGCTGAGCAGGGTCCTCTGAAATGCACAGTCTCCGCTGGTCTCTCAGGAGGTTTTGTTTGCAGTACTGACTGCATTCAGATTCTAGTCCTTCAACTTTTTCCAAAGGCATGAGACCAAATCACTGAACTTTACTTCATTAGTGAAGGGGGCTTTTGAGCTGAGTGGAAGATGTGAGGCAAAAATTGTTCCCAAAGGATTTCTAAAGGGGAGAGGGTTTAGAAAAATAGCATTAAAGCATAAGTTCACACCCCAGTGTCCTCAACTGACTGCAATGCTTTGAATTAATAACATTCAATTAAGATTATCATAGACATTTGGTTACATTATTTCAAAGTTCTCTTCTTTAGATCCCCATCAGTAACATTTTATAACACAGAGAAGCTTAAATGAAGTTTTAGAATCAAAGTTTCTCTAAGTATATAAAGCTAGATCCTACAGGATTCCTTAGAGGCGTACAGCTCTTTCTGTCTGGAGTCCTGCTGCTCCCTCTGTGGCTCCATGTGACAGTAGCATATCCCCCATTCAGAACACAAGATAATGTCTTCTTTATACCAAAGGAGATATTATAATTAGCATGATTTATGTCACAATTTAATTTGACCCCCTCAGCTGGTGGGGATGAAGCCTTATTCCATTACAAGAGGGAATTTTTAAAGTGAGGCAGTATTATTAAGCCCCTTATTACTGCTGTGCTAAGTGAGGCACCATCTCCTGTCACCACAACTCCTTTTCCCATTTCTCCTTTTCCTTTTCTCCAGCCCCAAGGAACTCATCACCTTCAGCTTCCTCCTCTTTTGTGCAGGAAAATAAAAAATCCTAAATCAAGCAATCTACAACCAAAACAAAATCGACCCAAAACAATCCATGTGGACTCTGAGTCGGAAAGGGGGAATAGAAAGGACAGTAAAGAATAAGAATTAAAAAGGATTCTCCTGTTGAGTAAACAGGAGAACATAGTTGAACCAAGCTCAGAGCAGACCCCTGGGCTAAAATGAGCCTGCACTTGGCTCATTTATGAGTTTTTAACAGTTTATGTCTGAAGTCCCAACAGCACTTAAACCTTACCGAGAGTTGGGGGGATCAGCCAAGGATCCATTCAAGTCAAAGGAAGGTAATGCCTCATTTATGGAATTTGATGATTTCTGCAAAGCGTTTCCCATGCTGCTGTTCACAACTTCCACTCAGCTGATGAAAATTCCTTCTGACGTGCCAGTTTTAAGAAAATAGCTTTAAAATTCTGTTTGTGAGTGGTAATCTCGTCTGGTGGGAAGTCTGGTCCTAGCAGCTCATTTGAAGAGACCCTGAGACACAGATGGTGCTTTGAAACTGAGAGCAGGAGAACTTTCAGATACACTGTTTAGCGTGGTAGGAATTAATTTCATTATGTCAGAAAAATAAAACTTTGAAAATACATTGCAAAAGACATACTTAGGGATTCACAAATTGATGAATTATTGATTATGCCTATCAACGCAGAAAACAAATTAAAGATAAGGGGGGAAATATTTGGAAAGCGTGTTCATTCCAAATGCATTATAATGATGGTGTAAATACCTAGAGAAAAGCTCAAATATTTTTAAAAGGCAAGACAGTCACACTGCTTCAGATCCATCTTTCTGGCAGTTGTTAAGACAGCTGCTATACATGAAAATGCATTTTGAAACGGTGCGTGGATATTTGACAGGAGAAAAGGCTTAATGTTAAAACACAGAATACAAGACTATGTGAGTATAAAATTAATTAAAAGTCAGAAGGAGGTGGTTCTTTCTAAACAGGCATGCATGAGAACAAAATGTGTTTGCAGCTTTCAGTCCCCAAAGAGTTTGGTTATGGCAAGAGGCAGGCTATGAACATTTGAGAAGTGCACTCTGAAAGTGATTCCACTATTCACTGCACTGTGATGAGGCCCACTTGGGAATAAAATAATTAGAGGGAATCTACTATAGTCCAGAGAGAAATGGTAACCTCTTCTCATCTATTATTTGAAATAACTTCCTGAAGTTCCGTCATCAGCGCTTTTTTTTTTTTAACAAAATATTTTAAGTGAAATATTTTTAACATAACTGACATAGCTTCATTTTAGTGCTGTATGTTAAATAGAAATGTCATTTATATTTAATATATTTGGAACAAATCCTCCTTTTTACAGTCAAAATGTGCTTTCAAATATGTCCATTTGTCTTAAAAAGTCTATCTAAGCAATGCCAACTAAACTGATTTGAAATCTTGTCAAAAAAGAAAATACTTTATTTTAGTCTGTATTTAATTTAATTCTATTTACATGGAAGCTGCTAGAGCATATGATGGTTTCAAGAGTGGGAATTTTATAACACATCTGCAAATTACTATGCATAAAATCCATCTCTTAACTAATTAGCAGTCTCAACATGTCTCCTGAAGTATAAATGAATTATTAAATGTTGGCTCTGATGAGGAATGATTGAAAAGAGATAATTATTTCTTTAGCCATTATGAATGAGGATTAGAAAAAGGAGAAGCTAATTCTACATCAATAAATAAATAAAAGGAAAAGTGTAGATCAGTTTGATTTTGTTGATTTCCAGCTGTGCTCCCCAAAAGAAGCATCCTGCATCTGTCCCTTTGACAATTCTGCCCAAAGAAAGGAAAGTTTTCACATAGAAATAAAATTACAAAATTCTGAGTTAATACCATAGCACTCATTTTTACATATTTTCTCTTATACAATTAACTTTTTACAAAGCTCACGTGGTCTTTTGGGTACAAAGAGTAATAATTTGACTGCTGCTACTTTTTTTGCCCGTATTTCAGAGGACAAAATATGTAAAACCTCATAGCTTTGAATTTTGTCTTTATGGTTGTGCTGTGCAAGGCTGTTCTGCACATTTCCTGCCTGTTGGGTCAGGGGACCATGTTTTTCTCAATGAAATGCTGAGCTCTGGCATAAAATGATAATTTTATTAAATACATGAAATGAAGGGCTGGACTGTGGCAGGAAAACAATGTCAGAGCAAATTGTGACTTTACACTTTGGGCTGGTGTCTCACCAGAGGTGGTTGTTAGGGCCCAGCTCACCTCAAAAGGCACGCTGGCTTTGAAGTAACATCGCTTGATGTCCTTGCCTGTACCATAGCTCTGATCAAAACTCTCTTTGTCAGTATGTATTTGGTGAAACCATCAATCTGAATCCCTTGAGGGATGATCTTTGGGAAGAAACAGTGTTCCACCACCAGTAAAGGGAGTTGTAAATGGGTTTCAAATGGATGTTGTTCTAGGGCAAAGAGAAGAATTCACCCTGTAAAAAGTATTCCTGCT
>VZSU01001019.1:1008353-1130616 GCA_013398715.1 Nesospiza acunhae
AGCTTAAGCATTGTTATAATTTCAGATAAGGACTGTATATTTTAAGGTAATGACTATTGGTATAAGTGGCACTGCATATTTTAGTACATTAACCTTGTTCTTACTAAACTTACTTGATACTTCATCTTGATTGGGTCATTTATTGTTACCCTCTTCACTCTGCATCCTTATGTTGTTTATCAGCATTGCATTTAGGTATGATTAGCTTTAAGGGGAAGCACTGGAGAAAAACTCAGTTCCTCTAAAGTAATTCTCTAATTCATTATCAATCGTACAAAATTCAAAGCCTTGCATTTTTAACTTCTTTGTTACATGTAAACAGTATGTGGACTGTTTTCATTTTGCATTGATTTTGGGTCAGCTGAGGATTATAGGAAATCATCTTACTTGAACTAGAGACTTGTAGAGAATTTCTCTCCATTTAATTTGGAGAAACTTAAAGTTTTTAGGGGTGTTGTTATAAATCATAAAGTTTCATTTTCTTCTTGATTTGATAAAAGGATGCACTTGGTATTTTAACAACTTTTTAAAGGTGCAAGAGGTCTTTAAAGAATAATGTAGTAAATGTAAGTAACTCTTATTTTTGATCAGTTCTGTCATATTCTATGTGAATCAGGAATAATCATCTAATGCCACTTAAGCATCTAAGCTTAGTTAAGAAGAACATTATCTGAAGTAGGAATACAGTGTAGCTGTCAAAACAATCTTGCTGCTGCTCTTAGCTTTGAAAAATAGAACTTTTTGGATTGTTTAATATTTTTGGTCATTTTTCTTTCTAATAAATCTAGACAGTAGATACAAAGTATTTTTATTTGTTCTTGTATACTAGTTAAAGACTTTCAATGCAGTTTTTCAGTTTATAGGTTCTGGCCAACATTTAGCTTCCTTTCGCATAATTGTGAACGAGGGTTATTAAATATGCTGGTGGGTCAAGGTAGAAATTTATTTAAAACATCAAGCACTTTTCTAAGTTTCAGGGTACTTTTTTGCTTGTTTCAGGTTGTTTCTTCTTTTATTAATTATATTTGGGTTTTGGATTTTATCCTACTTACAAAGGTTTTATTACTTGGATGCTATTATATCAATCCAGCAGAAGGTTACAATTTTCTCTTCCCATTTTTATCTGGAAATCCCTGTGTATTTTGGGCTAGCAGTTTAAATAAACCACTGTGCCCTGGTTCTGAGTGTGAGGCGTTCAGCTGCCTGCCAGGTTAAATCACCTCAGTCCTTCCAGGAGAGTTTTCTACCCCAAAGTGAGTAACTGGGCACTCTGAGGAGCTCCAGGTGATGCTGCCATCCCAGCAGCCTGGTTTGTCAGGATAGGGGAGCACAGCCGTGGATTTGTTTTTTCCAGAACACAGCAGCACAGGTGTTTCTATAGAGGAGTCATTTTGTGAGTCCTGGGCACATTTATCACAATTTTTAAATCCAGCAGCATCACGTTGATACTGATACAATGGTGTGCCCAGGGTTGTGCTCTCCACAGTGGAAGAAAACAGAAGAGTATTCAGTTTGGCCTATGGAAATCCAGTGCAGGCTCTAAAATATGTACAAAAGGTACCACAGATACCAAAGTGGTTCTGTCTCTGGTTCTGTTAGTCACATGAGCTACTCATGCAAAGAAAGTAATCAAAATGGGGAAAAAACCCAAAGGAACAAAAAGCAGAAAAACAAACAAACCAAAAACCAACCAAACAAAAAAACAACTAAAAAAGGCATGAAGGCATGGGTGTAGTCCCCATTATCATAGGCAGGGCATGTTTTCACATTTTTCTTCAAAGGCATTGCACTGAGTGCTTTATCTTGGTGAGCTGAGGTGAAGTGTTGGTAGGGCTGTGGGAACAGTGTGTTTTCAAGGAGATGAGAAGTGCACAGCATTTTGTGTGTTTTGTCCATTCAAGAAATAATTTGCCTTTTGATCAACTTGTGTAGGCTGTTTTTTTGAGGAGTTTTTTGACATTTGAAAATAAATCCTCAGCCTTAAGAAATTTTTTGTTTAGTTTTTAGAGACAGAAGGTAAACTGATGACAAGGAAATCATATCTTGTTCTCAGCCTGATAAAAGTTGTCAGATTTGGGAGCCTCAGGATAAAATGTAATTTTCTTGTAACTTTTAAGGTATTGCTATTTCCCTGTAAGCATATAAACCAAAACCAAAATTTTTTTTGAATTCTTTTCGTTTCTAATGACCAGGGGACTATAAAGTATAAATACACCTTCTATTTAAATTGTAGAGTTTGAATCAGGAAACATAATAATCTCTTAACAGGAGTAGATAATAGTTATTCTTATGTTAAGAATTTTTTGTTTGGTTACTTTGTTTTTAATTATGTATTAGCAAGGTATATTCTATAAAATCTGAGGTAAAATCTTATTTCTCTATACATTTTCACTTCAGAGATTTGAATACTTTCTATGTAGGGGAATTAATTATATTTTAATCTTTTAATATATTTAATCTATTTTTAGGTTGTTCATGACCAGCAGTTGGCAACTCTGTTCCTATTCCTTCTCTTCCTGAGCTCCTTAGGTTATCTTTGGCAGCCCATGCCTCTGTCTACAGCCACTACTGGATTGGTGAGGCTGGTCTCAATTTAGGACATGCAGGTGAACGTGTGCTTCCCTGAGAACTTATTAATTACAGCAGGAAAAAGAAAGCTACAGTAAAAGAAAATAATTAAGAAAAATAACTCTATTTGAAAAAATAACAAAAAACCCAAACAAATAACAGCAACAAGGAAAAAAAAAATATTTCCAGAATTTTTTCTGTGATAATTTTATGCAACAGCCACACTAAAATTAGAGTAATTTTGTGGCTCGTGGATCTTCCTCGTTGTAAATGATGTAGTGAATCAGGATAGGTTTATGTGCTTTATCAGCACACTCCTGTCTTCAGTGGGAATTTATGATATAGCTGTTAAGCTTCAGACTCCTTGCAAATTTCCCTGAATAAAGGATTAGTTTTTGTGGTGGAAGTTATTCCATCCCAATACAAGCAAACCTTTATCCAGTGATTTTGTTTGTGTAGCATTGCATGAAAGATTTTTAAAAAGTTTACTGTGAAATCTTTTGTGAGAATTTGCATTTTTTGCCTTCTCAAAAAGCCGCGAAGTTCCTGACTGGAGAAAAAGCACCCCCAAAAGCAAATTTTTTTTTTTCTGATTAATTGGTTTGTCTCAGTGAACGGTTTCAGGAATGGGGGAGGAATCAGCCTGCTGCAAGGGAGAGGTTTTTCTTTTGAACCAGTGCTTAATGTGACACTATATCACACCATCTGTTTTATGAGCAGCAGCTCCAGTAGCGCAGATTGTAAAGGTATGAGGGCTGGGGTGTTCAGGGATGGAAAAAAAAAACAAAAAAAACCAAAAAAAAAAAGTGTTAAGTTTTGATCTCTTGGGGGCTAATCTTCAGATGCTGTGAAATCTGTTTATTCTTTTGAATTTAGTGGAGCTCTAAGATGTCTATCAGTTCAGGATCTTGTTCTCTTCCCTGTCTATATTTCGACCAAGGCAAGTGAGAAATAAATCCTTGCTGAAGAGGCAAGCAATTGCCTTTTACTCCTCTCCAGATTTGGATAAGGTCTGGCACTTTGTAGAATTTATTAGATTTATAATGTCCTTTGGTTCTCTTTTTATGTATGGCAAAAAAGGCATCATTTCACCTCTTTTTCTGTTTCTGTAGGGTTTTGTTTTTGGGGTTTTTTTTTTTGTTATAAACAATCTGTGCACTTATTACCAGATTAAATTTAGCCTGAGATGAATATTTTTCTGCCAGAGTGTTCTGTTGTTTGACCAGTGTTTGAAAACAGAAAAATCCTCATCTAACCTCTAATTTAGGAAAGAGGAAATAGTGTATAAAGGAGATTGCATCAAGCACAAAGCCTGCTTTAACAGCAAATTTTTCCTAACTGAAAGAGTCCTATAAAAAGATTTTCCACACTGCAAAATGTATCACAATTAAAAGGATGTGGTTGGTCAAAGTCAAAAACTAACCTTTACATTCAGGAGGGAAAATTATAAATAAAATGCTTAAATACCAAATAATCTGCTTTTTAAGGGGAATATATAGGAAATGTTTATATATTCTCTCAATAAAAAGAACAATTATTGTGGAATTTTCTTTTGGCAGGATTCATTTAAACATTTTTTGCTTAACATAAGGTATCTTATGCCTTGTGAGATGCTTTAATAGCCAGGAGATGTGCCTGGAGTAGTTCAACATGGCACAACATTTTTGTGAAGCTTGAGACTGTCTGGTCAAGATACCCCTGGCTCTGTTTTATGGCCCAGTACACTTGTGTTTGAGCTGCAGAACCATTCCCAGAATAACTCAACCACTGGATAACCCTTTGTGTAATCTCTGCATTTTAATTTCCAGAATATTAAATAGTAATTTGTGTGGTTTTAAATTAATTCAGCTTTTAACATGTATTCGAATGTTCACTTCCTTGTAGTCTCAGAGTTAACTTAAAAAAGCTTTGGAAGTCTTTGGATTTCCCACAAACCAGGGCTACAGAGGAAGCTCTTTTGATAAAAGAAAGCACACAGTTGAAAAGAATGCTAGTAGGACAGAAAGGTACAACAAGCATTGTATCCAACCTGAGTGAGCTGATTATAGTGCTCCCTGTATGGGGGGTGACTAATTTGTAAAATAAAAAAGGGATGAGCCCGAAGATGTGTTCTGCTATCAGACAGCAGTTCCTCAATATCTCTGTGAAGATACAGCTTCCCAAAAAACCCTAGTCCACTTTATGAATTCTGAGTTTTGCAGGCAATTTTCATGCTGCTTAAATGGTGTTGTTCATTCATTAATTGACAGTGTGAAAACCAAAATATTACACTTTCAAATGAGATATATTTTCCTATCACTAATACTTTTGATGTCCTAGAAAGCATCATAAAGTTTCCTGGCAGTTTAAACATGTGAGAAATGTCTCTTTACATGGGAAGTGATATATCATCTGCATTAGATGTAGTGGAGCAAGAGAAAAAAAAATTAAATGAAAAAAATTTTCATGTCAGACAGATGACTGTCAGAGCAGTCTCGCACCACATAAAAATTAGGGAGGCACATGAATTATAGCTGCCTGGTCATATGTAATTGGGTCTGGACAAACATTTTGAAAGAAATCAAATTTTAAATATTGATTGTTATCTGTCTCCTAGAAGAGAGGTCTTACTATAATCCAGCTCAGAGCTTGGTAATGTGTTAACCCCCCTCTACAGGTAATATATTCTAAATCTGTTTTTCAGTTCCATAAAGCATAATTCTTATGAAACCTGGCACTTTTTTCCCCCAAAACATTTTCTTCTAAAGGTATTGTTCTACGTCTAATAACTGTCATTTGTTTCTCATGTAAAATTAAAATATTCCTTTCCCTTTATATTATATTGAAATATTGATGGAATAGTGTTCACTGGAAGGCTGACATTTCTTCTTACAATAGTTTTAAGTTTCCATGTTTAGTCAGAACTTACTGTGTCCTCCCCTAATATTTTATTATTTTCAGAAGAAAGAAGTAAGACTTAAGTCTGTTTTAAAGCAATACTTTTCTTTAAATTAATTATAAGTTTTCAAATTTATTTTAAGATAAACCAGGTAATACTTTTGCTTTTTTGGTCATAAAGACACGCATATATTTGTGTCTAGATGGGAATGTGAGAGCCAGCATGCATGTGCATGAGCAACAGGAATTGGGCCCACTCTCTGTATCCTGGTATCCTCTGTTTTGTGGATTCTTCATTCATGATGTGCAGTCAAATAACAAGGGAAGTTAGTTAACTAACTATCTGTAGAGAGTAATTATAACAGTGAACAGGAAAAAGAAAGAGAAAGCTTCATTTTTTCTTCTTTAACTACTGCTTTGCACTGCTTACCATTCCTCTACTAAACATTTTCATTTTCTGTTTTATCTTCAAGTGTAATGTTTCTGCAGAAAATGTTTTTGGTTTGCCTTATGTGTAGTGGTTATTATCCACCTGTCTCTTTCCTGCCTGAGCAGGGAGATGCCAGAAACATGTTTGACTCAAGTTTTTCCTACAAAAACCTTCACTATTATTTGTAACCAGGCCCAGCACTTTTATTTTCAAGTGTCTCTTGCAGACACCTATTTTACTTTGGGTTGGCTTGGTCTTCCTTTATTTCCTGTGCTGCAATATTTTATAGATTACATCAGATTACATCACAGACTCAATTGGACTGGAATAAAGTTCTGAGATTATCAGAGAGTCCCACTCATGGCTGAATGCCCCATGTCAATGAAACCAAGGCACCGAGTGCCACATCCAGAGCTTCCTAAACATCCCTTGGGACAGTAACTCCAGCACCCCCCTGGCCAGCCTATTCCAATATCTGATCACCTTCTCTGTGAAAAAATTCTTCCTAGTTTCCAACCTAAATTTCCCCTGCCACAGCTGAGCAGGATATCCTGTCATCCTGATTTTCTAACAAATGATCAATTCTGCTTTTGGAAAGTATTTGAGTAACAAGCACAATAGCATTCTCATGCAGAATGAAAAAAATGAGGAAAATAAACGGAATTTCTGACACCTTCAGATATGGTTTTGAAGAAGCAAGCCTGGAGAAGTACATAGGGAGCAGTAGATTGTTGGAGCATCAATCTCAGGAAGCTGCTGAGACAGACAACTAGCAAAGAGTATAAACCCAAGGGAGTGCCAGGGACTGTTCATCCCTTGATGATTTATATTTCAGAAATGAATATTCTATCTCTGCTTGGCATCTTTAGTCAATCCAGTGCAAATAGCCCATGAACATGAGTATGAAAGACTGCATATATCTACATAAAGCCTTACAAAAATGTGCCCTGCTCCTTTTTTTTTTTTTTAATAATACAGTTTATGCCTTTAACAGAATAGAGAAAAAGATTCTTTATGTATCTTTAATGTGCCTTCCATTTTAATGTTGTTGCACTAACAAATGCTAGCAATTCTTCTTTCTGAAAAAATGACGGACAAACCTCTGCAAACCTTTCTTCTCTGTCTCAGTCTTTGGATCTTTCTGGCATTTGGGTTAACAAACAGGGCCATTTCTTAGCCTTGTACTTGATTTTCATAAACTGCTACTTTTGTATTGATTGTGGAATTCCTTTAACCTAATGTACCCTTATCATCAACAGCAATGTTGATGATATCTGTCACTTTGGCCTTGGGGACACCAGTGCCAGGATCTGTAGTCACCACCTGCGGGATTTCTCCTAGCTTCAACAGCTCAGGTCCCCAGAATGTGTTGTCACAACTGTGCCCTAAAAAATTATTTGGAGTACCCCATAGCAATGATTTTATAGGAATTATGCTTGAAAGAGGTCTTCCTTGTTTACAAAGAAGATTGTGTTCAGAACTGAGGGAATCATCACCAGAAGAAATATAATTTAGGCGTGAGGGGCAAAGGCTTTTTTCCTATCTGTTCCACTGATCTGGGGAAGGGTGGAGAGATGTTTCTCATTAAGGTTCTATTGGTTTTTTTTCCCTCTGGACCAAGGTGATTGTCAGCCTGATAACAGTTCCATGATCTGAATTTTAGAGTTTCTGTCACCCCTTCATACCACTAGCCTTTTAAGAGTTTATCCTTACACATGTGCATGCCCCACAACCCCTGGGGCTGACAGAGGAAAATCCCTTTGTTGCTGAAGTTCAATTTCCAAAAAAAGAGCGTCTCAGACTGCAAGGCCAGTGAAGTCCATCTCCCTCTTTCCTCAGGCTGCAGAAAGGCCATGAAAGTGATAGGAAGGAAATATTGTCCCACAGCTCTGCCAGCTGTGACAAGGGAGGGCTTGCTGATGGTTTGACAGGTCTTGCAGGAGCTGATAGATTTGATGCAGGTCAGTTCCCAGCTCAGGCTTCAAAGCTCTCCAGACACCAACACCGCTTGATGGAGGAGCCTGAAAGAATTCAGCTCAAAAAGGAATCAACCAGAAGAACTTTTCAACCTAAAGGGGAAAAAAAAAGAAAGAGGAAAATATTGAGAGCGCTCTCTAGAATGCACTTGATTATTTCAGAAATATGAAGGAATGACAACACTAATTTAGCTTCTGCTTTTCAAAGGCAATTCAAAATTATGCTGCAATTTGGAGGGTAGCTTTATTAGGTAAATTGAAAAGTAAACAAAGTTTACCATGTATTAAACAGGGGGAAGTCTTTATCAACTCCTTCAAAACTGAGGACAAATCTGTAAGTTTTGCCTGGGTAATTAATAATCATTCTTTTTAGCCATTATGGAAAAGTGAGCTTAAGGCAGTGAATACAGTGAATTTAAAATTGGGTGTCGAACAAAGCAGATGAATCAGTCTTTGTAGTCTAACCCTAGAATTCAGATTGTCACAATGCTACACAGAGGGTCCAGCTGCAGGAAGCTTTTGTTGGATACATTTTCTTTAAATTGTAACCCTATATGAACTCCCAGTAAACGGTAACGAGAGTAGATTCAATCATCAATTATTTGAGGCAAAAAAAAAATACACCCTTTATTGGTTGTCTGCAGGTCATTATTTTGCCAAAATGAGCAGACATGAAGGAAAGGGGGTAATTTTGATGCCAACATTCTGGTAGTGCTGCATCCTGTCTTGCTGTGCATGGCTGTGAGCTGAAGAGGTTAACATGAAAAACAAATTACTGTGCTTTTCTGTACTCTTCATTAATGATGTACTTCACCAGAAAAAGAAAGCGACAACAAGTGGGAATGGTACCAGCTTTGCAGGCTGAATTGGTATTCTGCTGTGCACGGTGCTTTTTACTCACTGGCAGCAAGAGGACTTGTTTTTTCCAATTTTTGGTGGTAAAGGGTCAGGAAACAGCATTAACTAAGGCAAGTGATTAGAAAGAATTAAATTGAAAACTTTTCTCTGCCCAGCAGAAATCAGCATTAAAACTTTCTTTCTGTGCTCAAGGGTGTTTATCATTTCTTCCTCTCCCCCAACCCCACGATGATAAAACCCAAGTGCCACATGCACAAAAGGATCTAATTTGATCCTCAAAGTTGTTGCTTTTTATTCAGGTAGGAAAATGTTTCTTAAAGCATATTTTGAGGTGTTTCAAGTGTTCATTTTCTTATGTGCAATAAGCCTTGCTCTAGCTCTTATAATTTTTAAGGAATGATGTAATATATTTCATCATTCCTTGTATATCTAAAAAAAAATATTTTTTTTCCTGACCTCTGTATTGTCCAACAACTCAGATTTCTAAAGACTATTTGGGCAATTTGGCAGGAGATAGAGAAGAAGAGCAGCATTGGCTTTCTTAATACTATACTGTTTCTTTTCTCTCCTCATCTTGCCAACACTGGCACAAAATTTTGTGCTTTCTGTCCTCCTGACAGTTCTTGATATCAGACATTTTCAAGTTTCCATTGTCCCAGATCCCCTTTAGTAAAGGTCTTTGCTCCAGGAAGTTTCATCCTTTTTCTGTCAATGTCAGTATTTTTTTCTTCTGTTTAAAGTGTAAAATGCGCAGGTGATTTACACTGGCTTTTCCAAACTTTACTGTTCTTGTATAATGAATGAAAAGGTTATTAAGAAATACTGAATTAATGCCAATGAAACCTTTTGAAATCTTTATATGGCAGGTTTTATTAGGATGCAGATTTCACCTTTACAAATTATTTCAAAGTATTTTGATTTCTCTGTTTTCTAGGAAAACACGATTAATGGAATTACCCTTTCTCATTTAATTTCCATGTTTACATTCTTTGGGTCATGGAAAGAATGGTATTTTTTGCCTTTTCTTTCTATTAGGGTTTAGGTTTAGTATATGCTGAGGTAGACAAGTGATAAGCAGATCAGCTCTTCTAAAATTCAGTATTGAAACAACTAATCTGTTTGGGTTTTTTTAACTGACTACTCTCTCTACCTTTTAAAACTATTTTATTGGCACCCACCACCCACACACGTGCGCCAAATGCACATTTTTCAAAATTAAAGCATACAATGAAGGAAGAAGTAGTTAATCCTGTCAGTCTTAACACTTCCAAGAACATAAAATTATAAAGAATATTTTTGCTATCAAATGGAGTCTTTTTCAGTAACCATGGGAACTAGAACTCTGCAGTATTTCCCTTAATGCATTTGGGGGTGTCCACTATGGGTAAAGAATAGATAAACACTTTTTTTTTTGTTTGTTTGTTGTTCAGAAGAGTCCTCAGAGCATTTGCTTCCCTAGTGGTTTTGCAAATTACAATTTTCATTTGTGAAAACTGAAATCAAAATTTTTAATAGCATTTTAGGGAGGAATTTTTAAACCTTGGCTGGGGAAAGGAAACCCCAAGTTTTCAATTAATGATGAATACTTGTTTAGAAAAAATGGCCCGTCCACTTTCTTTGAACTATAGGGGTGCTTTTTACAGAAGCACATTGCTGTAAAAACATTCTATGTACTTTCAGAATTTACATCTATAGATTACTGAAGATGCTGTTTCCTCATCAATTTTTTTGTAAAATTGACCAGAACTTGAAACTTGAAGAGATGATTTTATCAAAACCTGTTCAAAGAAACACTTTTACAGACTGTGTGCTGCATATGACTGTGTAAAACAAAAGCATGGTTACATTCTTTAGAAAATAAGATTTTAGCAGGTTGTCTTTTAGTGCTTTTTGTCCCAGATTGGTTTTAAAAATACAAAACTTTTTTTGCTGGTTTCTCTATTTATAAATACATTGCTCTTAAAAATTCAAAGCTGAGGAACTTCATCTCCTCCTAACTTCTGTTTAATCGCCAAATATAACCTGCAATGGATTCTGTAAAAAGAAAGCTTTCCAAGCGTCTCCCATGACCTCCTGGTTGCCCAGGCTCACAGCAGACCTGATTGCTGCCAGTGGAAATGGGACTTTTCACTTGCTGTTTATGCTTTGCTTTCACATTGTGTCACTTACCAAGGGGTTCCTGGATGCCTCACAGGCACAAATATATAAAGGTAAATAGAGAGGGGAGTTAGTTAATGCTGAGTTCCATTTAAATTGTTTCCACCTCTTAAAATTAGAACCGAGTGGTAAAATAAATCCAGCAGGGTCCTTCTGGAGTATTACATCTTGCAATTAAACCGTGGGTTTTGTTAAGACTTGCAAATTGATTTTCTTTTACTAGCACGTATTAAGGACTTTCTTATTAAATTGCATTTATTAATAAGCCAGTTGACACATTTCTAATAGGAATTTGCATCTTTTAGCCGTAAATTGTCCTCGCTATGCCTAAACAAGCTACATCTAAATGGGAAAAGCACTACAAGTTTCAGAAGAACGCTGAACCCAAATTTGCTCCATTTCCCCCTCTGTCTCTTGAGACCCTTAATGACTGCTCTCAGGCACTTAATCCATTTTTCTTTCACTGTTTTGCCCTATTTAAAGAAATAAATCACCTTGCACAGCCTATACAGACATGCCATTTAAACTTGGGATTCTTTTTTTTCCTTATCTAATGTTTTAGAATTTCATAGAATTATCTACTGGGTGCTTTCCCGAGAAAATGAAATTCTGGGAAGGCTTCCAGTTCTCATCACCTCTTACTTGTGGTGGCTACCACTACTGAGAAGAAGGATAACATTACTAATTTTGTGCCAGTCTTGGCAAGCTTCCATTAGTTCTAATGTAGTCATGAGATTTTTGTGGGTGCATAAGCTGTTTTTTACTTCCCTTTGTAGCCTTTTGGTCTTTGAGCCTATTTCCTACTTCCCTTCCTTCTTTTCCTCCCTCTTCTCCCCCACCTCCTCCTCCCCCCTTTATGTCAGGTAAATTCAAATTACAGCTATTATGATATTCCAGCTGTGCTTTTCTGGTGACCGTGTCTATTAAACAGTTTCATTCAAAACTGCCACATACAAATCCCTTCATAGCAAAAATTGACACACTTCCCCATTATGGAAATAATTTTTTCCAGATTACTTTATCTAAGGATATGAAGATAGTAAGAGAGTTGACATGTTTTCTCTGGCAGTTTAACTCTGTGATGCGAATTTTCATTCATAAGGGGCAGGGGTAAACAAAATTAGTCAAATTAAGTGGTTTTTTTTCTCTATGTAGTCAGTAGAAACACTTTCTTCTTCAGGTATTCTTGTCTTCCAGAAATTTAATATTTGTGAGTTTAGTCTGATTCATAATGCCTGTATGCTCAACCCATATTTGCTGTTAATGAAAAAAACAACACAATAGTGCCTTCCTTAGAAGTACTGGCTTTTTCATGTAAGTTGTAAATATTATCAGATAGTGTGGAAGATACAGAGAAATTGGTTTTATAATGAGCCTACCAAATTTCTGCAGAAACCTAAACTTTAAATTCATATTTTTATTTTTAAAATATTGTTACTGGAAATACAGAATTAATTTTGGAAGCGAAGTTTTAGCCTGCCCCGTTTCCAATGTGTTCTGCAGGACTTCCACATCTTCTGCATAAGACTGAGAGATATGAAAACAATTCTCAGCCAATAAGGTATCATTTTTTCTATGACTTGAGAGCTCATAGGGACAGATGTCATGCATGATTTCAAATGTATACAGACTTTTAGAGAAACTTAGCTAAAGAGATATTTATTTTGAAGAAAAAACTTAGGGATTTTGGAAAAAGCTTTTCCATTATATCTACTACAGCAAGATAATGCATCATGTTATTTTAGGGAATTTGGGAAATTTTATGATTCACAAATATCACATTTTGAGACACTGTTTTTTTGATCCATTTTAATCTCTTTTTAAAATCGGTTCAGGGATTTGGATATGAACACTCTATGCTGATATTGTGCAGAAACTGCAGCATCAGGAAAGTTATCAGAGAGGTGAAGTCTGTGATTAGAGATGGAGATTTTCTTCCAAAACCAAATCTGGATCACTAAGGTGATAAAGAACCTGAAACACAAAGTATTAAAATTACCCTAAAGTCCCCTGTACTTTTATCTGGTGTGCTGAGAAATAAAGGAAGAGATTTAAGGCTTCTGGACTTAAGTGTGACTGCGCTTTATCAGCTGCTGGTCCTAAAGACAGAGTTCAACAAGTAATTAACACTTACCAGTAACCCAAAATGAACTTTTGGAACTGTGTTTGGGGGGTAGGAGCTGAGTTAACACAGAAGTGACAAACGAGTGCATTGCAGTTTGAAACTCTGACAATAAATTTATGTCTCTACATTTTCTCAAATATGCTTGAGGATGAGGTTCACCCACCTAGTAATAATATGGATATAAGAAGAATAAAGTAAATTTAATTTTTTTTCCCAAGCTATTCCTCCAAGTGGCTTTATTTTGATGCTGCAGTGGCTATAAACTTGCATAGAGTAAGATCTGTCTCCTTAGAGGTGTCACCTCTTCCCCTTATCCTAGTAGAGAGCTTCTGTTTCCCTCAGCAGATTTGTCATCATGTCAAGGACTCTCTCAATATTTCAAGATGTTTTCACTTCATGCATCACCAAAATTTTTGCCCCAGATGTATCACAGGTCTGTAATGCTATACAAAAGAGACAAAAAAACCCCAAACAAACAAACAAAAAGCCCGCAAAAAAACCTAAACAACAAAAATAGTGTAGATAAACAGTGCATTTGTGCATTTTTATGTTACTCTTTTTATTGTCAGGTGGAGTACAGATCTCCAAAAATGAAATATAAATTATTTCCTAAACCTACAGTGTACAAAGAACACCCTGGAGATAATCTCATGAATAAAGGTGATTCATGTATATTTTTGTTACACCCTTAGGAAAATGCATTGCACAGGCATCCTTCTAGAAGGAAAAGTGCAGCACTGCTTAATGAGACTTTTGAATATACAGACACAGCATTAAAATAAAATAGAAAGACTGTTAGCATTCCCTGCTTTACCTCAGAGACAGAATAATGGTATACTTTAAGCCATCATCAAATGCACATTTTCTGCTTGGCAGCTGGAGATATCAGGCTGTGTAGAGCTGGTGAGGTGCATTTGGGAGTGGTTTGTCTGTCTGTAGTAGCCAACTTCACAGCCAAGGGGGTTTGTGGCTGGAGAAAAGAGGGAACTGGGGACAGGACCAAAAGCCTGGTGAGCATGCAGGCAGGGGGGAGATGAAAGGGTTGCTCAGCAAATGAACAAAAAGAAGGTGCAAATGCAATGATAAAATTCATACCCCATCAAGAGGTGATGCAAAAAGAGTGGGTGAAAAATTGGTTGCTGTCCCTGGAAGTTAAAAAAGAAAACCCCACGTGATGCAATTTCTTTAGATATTTCTAGTAACAAATGAAACTGTTAACACTCCAGAATCAAATTGCTGTGCTTGTTTGTGGAACTGAATTACGCCATATAATTGTGTTTTGTTTTGCATATGTTTTTGAACAAGAGTTAAGTGCATAGAAAAAATCTATTGTCCTGGCTGCAGAGTAGATGATATCCTTATCTTGAAAAATCCTTGTGAAACCTAACTTGTTTTCTCCTTAAGAGTCCTCTGGGTTTTTCAGTAACTCTCATATGTGTAAATTTTCTGCCCTTTGGGGGATATATGAAACCTTTTTCAGAGGACAGTTATGGGAGAATGTTTCCTGCTCACTGTTCTCTGTCACAGCCGGGCACAGTTATGTGAAATAATGTTCAGCCTCTGGACAACTCCAGATGTTTGTCTGCAATGGCAAATTATTTATCATTATAGATGCCTCTCTCATAAAACTACTGTGGGAATACTTTTATTTGTGGCATTACAAAAGTATTTGTTATAGTGTGCATGTTCAAGTGTGATATTGGCACAGATTAAAGTTTGCCACTGACATTGTGCCAGAGCTGCTTTTGTTCTGTTTTTCCATACAGTATAGCCACACTACATTAAGCAGTTCCTCACTTTGCTAATGGTACAAGGTAAGGATAAAGCATATCTGTTTCAGTTTCTACAAAACTTGAATATTTACACCCAGTGAAAACTCTTGATAGCTTCAGCAAACAGCATTTAATACATTATTAATTTGCTGTAATTAACTGGCTACTAGCCAGTGATGAAAGCAAGAGATCAGACAGCATGTCAAAATTTTGCTTTATTTCAGTTAATAACTTTGGTAAACAAGCATTTTATACTTTATATCACTTTAGGACTCAAAATGTTTTCCTTACTTTTTGTTGCTTTACAGCCTAACAGGGGATTCATGAGGTTGTTTCCTTTCTCTAAAAAATAACAGCTGTTTTTGGTCCTGCTTTGTGTGTTCCTCCAAAGTCTGACATGTAACTGTTTTGATGTAATTGTATTTCTTGACTCCCTGAGTGTGTAGTGTCTTTCAAGACTCTGATGGGAAATATTGGATCTGGATTCGTTAAATGGTGAAGTGTATCATCACATACTCTTAGTATGCCAATCTCTTGATTGCCACCAAAAATTGGTACTGGAAAGCAAAGTTCTAGACATAAAGGATGAAATAAAACAGCATAGAATTGTAATTATCTGCTCATGACCCTGAACTGTGTGTTCTTGTCTCTGAAGCTGGAGATCACTGCATTTATGTTATGATTTGTATTGGGGTGTTTTCTGGAAGCTGCAGGGATGAAATTGAAGTGCTTTGAGGACTTGATAGTGGCAGAAATTAATTTTTTTTACTGTGGGACGGAATAGAGACCTGTCCTTACCAGCTGAGAAACAGGAATATTCCCAAACTTCACCCACAGTGGGTGACATGGGATTAGGACATGTGTGCCTTGTACTTTAGTGTCATCTCCTGTGCCAGGTGCCTCTGTCCCTTTGCTTAAGTAGCTCTTCAGCAGCAGAGCTCTCTGAGCTGCTTGCTAGTCCTTGTATCCCTTTCTACAGCTGCAGTAAGAATGAGAGGTTTTGAATTGTCCTTTTTTCCTTCCTCTTGTCATGGCCTCTGTGTTGAATGTCTGGGGTAATGCCTGCCTGCCTTCCTTGGCTGCTAAAGAATCCCTCCTGTGGGAAATCTTGTTTTGATTATGCAGTAACTTCTTAAAGCAAGCAAACTAACCCCCCTCCCCACTTTCCCTAAAACCTGAAAGTTGTTAACAAGGCATTGCTCAGCAAGTCATCTCATCCATACGTGTTACTGGAGGACAAAATATTCTCTGGAGTCTCCTTCCCATCAGTTCGTATTTCCACAAAATTTCCTAAAAAGAAAATGAGACTTCAGTTGCAGAAGAAAAAGCAGCCCAACTTTGATGCAGTGTCTGGGGTTTTGGTTTGTTTTGTTTGATTTTTTTAGTTTGTTTTAATTATGTATTGTCATGGAAAAATGAACAGTCCTAATGATATTCAGGCGTCCAAAATACAAAATCAGCCCCACATTTCATCTCAATTATGCCAATTCTGTTTTCAGTACCCTTGTCTGAACCCTGTAATCGAGTTTTTGGAAATCCCAGGTCAGGCAGGCTGCAGAAAGCACAATTATGTCTGATGAACCCTTTGCAGAGTGCCTGTAGGGAAGTCCCACCCTGGCCTACCAGGTGTGGAGATGTGATAGTGAGAGCACAAACCAAGGTTACACATGGTTCCAGTGTACACACAATTCCAGTAGTAACAGATTGACTTCCCAACAAGATAATTGTCTTCCAAACTTCCACCTATTTTGTCTCAAGTAAAATCCATTTCATATTGAAATATTAGAATATGAGAGTACTCTGGAAGTCTGAGCTTTTGTTTTAGCTTCAGATCACTAAAGGAGTGACCTTGAAAAGAAATAAATCTGCCTAATCTGTTCTCCTCAGTATTCCATAAATATGTGAAGGAATAAAATGGCTGTCAGAGATATGAGATTCTACCAGCAGTATTAAATGCACATAGAAAGCCAGGAAGGAGGTTTTCAGCTTTGTTTTTGCTGCTTCCTTTGCTTTTTGAGAAAATGAATGGACTGGTTTTAACTTTGATCTGTTCTGCAGGATGGTTCAGAGTTGGATCTTAGTGATGTTTAAATTCCTTTTGTTTGATAGTCTTGCACAATGCCTACTTAAATTATTTTTTAATGGCTAATAAAAAGAGTAGTATTTGTAAGATTTAAGTATTGTTTTTGCTCAGATGTAGATTTTAAATGATTAATGCTACTTTAGCTGGATCTCTGCATAATGACATGAATACAGAATGAGCGAGGAGGTGAATTTAAAGTTCAATATCGATGCTGCATTTACAAGGTAGATTAACCCAAGCTAGACAAGGTGCTTCTGGGTCAGAGTAAGAGCTGTGAGCCATGAACTCTGTTGATTCCTGNTCCCACAGCTGGTGGGTTCTTTCCCAGGAGTGATGTTGAGGGAACAGTGACACTTCTGCTCCAGAGCCATGGTAGTATTTAGGTAAACCAAGGGACATTTCAGTTTTTATGTGAGACAGTGAGCCGTGGCACCTGAGACGCTGACTCACAGTTCCTGCAGGATTTAGCCGCAACAAGGTAAGAAATGAAGTTCTGCATCCTCTTCATTTGTTTGTACTCTGATTGGGATGGGACAGTGACCTCTTCAGCTGCTGCAACTTAATCAGGCACGAGTCATGAATCAGAGCCACAGAGCTGCTCAGCTGGGAGTTAGGGAAGTGGGGCTCATTTACATTCTGGTTTATTCACCTAGCCTTCCTGTCTGACACCCTTGGGTGGACTTGCCCCAGATCCACAAGTTGCTGGCTCAGGGAGCAGTAGCTCGTGCTAGCCTGTCATCCATGCCAGATTCCAGTCCTGCAGGAGAGAGGGATGCAACTTGTACCAGCTTCAGTGGGCCAGGAGCAGGCACACAGTGGGAAGGGGCAGTCTCTGTATCCCGTGGTTTTGAATGCTCTGTGTTCTCCGGGAGTGGTTTTGTGGGTGATCAATTGTACAACCATTTACAGTGAAAAAGACCTCTAAAATGATTGAGTCCAAGCAGAACCCAGCACTGCCATGTTCACCTCTCAGTCCCATCCCCAAGCACCACATCTACACATCTGTTAAATGCCTTCAGGGATGGTGATTCCAGCAATGCCCAGGGCAGCCTGTTCCAATGCCTGATCACCCTCCAGTGAAGGCATTTTTCCCTATACCTAATCTGAACATCCCCTAGTGCAACTTGAGGCCATTTCCTCAATGAACCAGGCCACTTTCAACTCTGACTAGGTTATTGACTGCCTGCCAGGGTTGAGTGAGACCTGTTTCAGAGGAGCAGGTCAATGGAGAATCCTTACAGAACAATCTTCTTATCTGTTGTAGAATGACTTAAGCTGACAAAATGGTTTTCTTATTCTGAACATGCATGCCGAGTGTGTCTGAGAGAAAAGTTTGTTTAGAAATTCAGTGTTTTGGGGTTTTTTCTCAATTTTTTTTTTTTTTTGTATCGTTCAAAGACAATATAAAGATTCAGGTGTAGTAAATTTCACATCACATGGTTCTGAGATGGAATTTCTCTTCTGTATCATACAGACTTTTTTTTTTTTTTTTGAGTGTGAGTAGATGGGTTCTTGACATGGCATTAAGGAAATGTCAGAGTAGACATCTATTCCTAGTCTATAAATCATTATTTAACAACTTCAAAGATTTGACAACTACAAAGAAATGAAGCACAAACACCTTGGTATTGATTTTGTCTTTTGCTTTGTATCTACTCCATTAAATTCTTTTGGCATTGACAACTGCTGAACTCTTCTTCAAAATTCTGTGAGCTTTCAGTCTTTAAGGACAGCTTTATTTCGTTTTCCACACCTTTTTCCTTCTAAAATCTCTCTGTCATTAAACTATTATTGCAATCTCAAGAAGAACTCTTTGAAATGAAATCTCTTGGAGATTTTCCTTCCCTTATGTCTGTGCTGAAAGATAATGGTATGGTAACATGTCATTGTTGAGTTTAAGGGTGCTTGCTATCAATGGATTTTTTATATTAGATTAAGTTACCCAATGTAAGAACTAATCATTTGTAACAAATGTGTGGTTGCATATAAAATAGATGCTGTAAAGAACAGTTCCTTAAAAAAGATGTTTTCAACTGTTTTCCAAAGTGCATATAAATAATACTAGTTGAGAGGGAAAAAAACTTACACTTAACTATGAATGATTATAGTCGTTTATAGATTGCTAGCTGGGATTATATTTAATTTTAAAAGGAAGAATAAGTAAATATGAGTAAGCACTTTCAGAAATATCACCTCACAGTGCAGGACAAGATGACCATCAAAAACCAGCAAAGGCCTTTTGGTACACGCTGCAGGTCACTTTACTCTGGGTCTCCTGCACAATTTACAGTGTCTGAATCCATAGACAGAACTGGTTTTTTACTGCTTAAAGTCCCACTGCATGAAATATATCAGGGCTCTTTTGCACTGACCAGCTTTTCATTTTGTAATATGAATATCAAAGTACACGATGCTCTGTGCTGTGGCTGGAGTCAGAGGACACAAAATGTGCCAAGTTGGTTTTGAGAGATTCTCTTGGGTGATGGGAGGCAATTGCCTCTGATGTTTCCTGTGCTGTGTCCTGAGAGCAGAGCTGGGAATAAATTGTCTGGGAAAAAAGAAAAAATGGACAGAGGTTTTGCTTTGTGAATAGCTGGGTTGTTCCTTCCAGAAGAGAGTCTGGGATAAAAGTAACAAGCAGTGTGAGCGACCAGGGATGATTCAGTGCTCAGTGTCACTTCTGGACATGTTTTATGTTCAGTGCAGATGTCCCTTCAGGGAAGTCTACAAACAATTTTAATGTGGAGGAACTCAGAGAGTGCTGCAAACTATTGATAAAACAAGCATAAACTAGGGACAGTCTGGAAGCTATAGTTATATTTTACTTCTTCTTGTTTTAGGAGAAACTATAGATGGTTTTGCACTAAGCATCTATCTCATAATATACATGTTATTTCACAAACCTTGACCTCTATAAATAGGAAACCCTACAACATTCTCACTGAGTTGTCCACTTTTGGAATAAGGAATGTGGTGCATATGACGTAGGGAAACCAGAGATTTCTCATTCTGAGAGGAAAGAGAGTTGAGATGTATATTAAGGTGAGCAAAAGTAATATTTCTTCTTGGGTGGTGAGAAGAAAAGAAATAGCAGGAGGTGGTATTTGCAGATTATATTTTAACTGCCAAGTTCAAGAACTGTGTCTGATTTTAATTTTCCCAGCCCTGGAGATACTTCAAATCATCTTTTTCTAGTTTCATGAATCCAGACCCTTACTGCCTTTGCTTCCATTTTTCACATTTAATTTCATATCAACTGGAACATATTAGGAAGGGATAAGCCTTTACTTTGGAAAGGTTAGGATGAGAAGAAAGAAATTAGAACTTTTAAACCTAAGTTTGATCTGATCAAAAATTATAATTGAAGTTTTTGAGTTGTTTGCAGATGAAACAGTATTAAACAGAGACCTGCTTACATCTGTAGTTTCAAAATGTCTTCCAAGTTTCTTTTGAGTCAAGATTTAAGTGTTCCTTATGATTTTTATCTGTCTTTATTTTAAGGAGCCAAGTTGGGGTCACCAAGAAAATACTGTAGAATGGTACAGCAAGCTGTGTTTTGAATTACAGAATAATTCTTAAAGGGGTTGTTTTTCTGATAGTAATATTTATGTACAATAGGAAACACTTGAATTTCAGCCAAGGGCTGACTGTATTTCAATACTTTCCAGCTGTAAGGAGCGTAAACATTTTCATTTCTGTTTTAGGTGAAGTTTCAGTGACTGTGGATAAAAAAACAATGACTTTTTTTAACTGTGTTTTACCTTCACTCCAGCCAGAATGAAACAAAAGTAGTGGAATGAACACTATACTATATATAGTGTGTGTGTGTGTGTGTGTATATATATATATACACACACATACATATGCACTATATATATAGTGTATATATATATGTATACTATACTATACTATGTCTACCTACATAAATAAAACACTGTGAATGAAAAAAAAATGCCTTATTTATCCATTTGTATGGAAATGACCATAATTCTCCAGTTCCTTGATCTTTTCCAGATAATAATCTGTAAGGGTTCAATGGATTTCTTAGCAGACCTTTCTGAGTAAACTTGTATTGGATATTGAGGTGTCAAAGTCTTTGAAATGTTTCTAATAGTTTAGGATATAAACATTTCTGTGTGCATTTTATTACATCAAATTGAGTAAGACAAATAGTTTTAAATCTAACTGAAGCCATTTGCTTAGCTCAGATTTTTTTTTAATTTACTTCTGAAAAGAGCAGCTAGCTAACACTTCATTCTAGCAGCTAGAATGAAGTTGCTAGTATTGGCAGCTATATAGAGAGTGTAAATTATTTCAATTTTTTTTTTTTTTTATTTTAGAGGAGAATCTGATAACCTTTCCTTATTTTACCTATTATTTTAATTATTCTTCAATTTAATAATTGATAAGGTGACAAAATCTAATTTGGATATTGTCATGAAGTACGAAGCAGTTGAATCATTCTGCCTAATTCTTGTTTCCTTTACAAAGGTGCCATTGTTTGGATTTCCAGAAAGGAGGGAACTATAAGCTGAGAAGCAGAAGTTTTTTCAGCTGTCAAATTGAAACCTATGCCTAAAATCTCTTAGGCCAGATTCAGAGTAATTTAAGTTGAAAAAGACCTCTAAGATCACCAAATCCAAGTAAATCTCACACTGTCAAGTCCTCTGCTAAACCTCATCCCTAAAAGCATCACTTGAGAAACATCTGTTTGGAGGTACAAAGTCAGATCATCTTGAAAAATGTAGCAGAGTTTAGAATTAAAAATATAAGACCTAAAAGTAACCTAAATTTGATTTTTTGTTTTCAGATAGTTCATTTGAAACTATCCTGTAGGATTCAAATGCTTTCTCCTGGCCAGATGAGAGTTATTGTCAAGCTGGTTGCCAGATTAAGGGCTGCTTGTTTTTTAGGAGGCAGGAAGGAAGAACCTAACACTAAGTTTTTAGGGAGGCTCATTTAGCTTTGCTCCCAGTAGCTTGGCTAGAAAGGCAGTTTTGTGTTCACCTGGCTTGAGTTACTGCTTTCTACTTACACCTAAAACTCCTGCCTGCATCTCATTCTGCTGGAAAGATGCAGAATTTACTTGGAAGCAATGAGCAATGTGAAATTGGCTCTTAAAGCAATTTTGTTTTGGCATTTACTTTTTAGGGACCTGGGGGACAGATACTAATACACATCACAGCATCTAGAAAGTAGTTTGCTAGTTCACACACCACTTGATAGACTGCCTCATCAACAGGAACTTCTGCTGCTGTTTCTCTAATGAGAAACATCATCTCTTCTTAAACCCAAATTCCAAACTTGCAGCAGGACTAATTTCAGTTCCTTTAAAATATTTGGCTTTGCACTTGCTTCTCTATTATACAATGTTCACAATCAAAGAAATGTTTTTTTCAACCTAAACAATTTTATTCTAATTGTATATGAATATTTGCTGCTTATGGCATCTGAAAGAATAGCAGTAAATGTTACTGTACTTTTTTTGATGTCACAGTTTTTGTTTGTTTGGGTTTTTTTTAAATGGACTCAGCTGCCTGTAAGAATTAAAAATGAATAGCCTTAATTAAGCTGCTCAAAATATCAGCCCCGACTTTAACATTCAAAAGCTTCCTTCAGTTTTCTAGTATAGAAGGCAACCTAGTATCATTACAGAAGAGTCAATAAATCCAGGCTGGGGAGCTAAAGGGACATGCAATTTCTGAGTCAAGGGGCTTTAACAGTGAATGCCCTTCTAGGAGGTCCCACTTCACTAAATTGACAGAACTCTAGCACGAATTTCTCTGCAGACAATCACACAACAGAGGAAATGTCCCTCAAGTACTCTTTTTCTAGTCATTTAAAGGTCAGAACAAACTCCTTAGGTTTCATTTGAAAGCCCACAGGTGTGGTAAGCAGCTTAGGTTACAAAGCTAATGACTGATAAAGTTGACTCTGCATGACAGAAGGAATAGAGAGATTTCTCAAACAAGCTTTAGTTTGTTATCTCTATTGCTCGCCCTGCTATTTTGACCTCCAGTAATTATGTGACAGCCGTCCAGACTTGCTA
This sequence comes from Nesospiza acunhae, assembly GCA_013398715.1. Classification (NCBI taxonomy): domain Eukaryota; kingdom Metazoa; phylum Chordata; class Aves; order Passeriformes; family Thraupidae; genus Nesospiza; species Nesospiza acunhae. Next base: position 1,031,249 of record VZSU01001019.1, read on the forward strand.
ACAGATGTGTGGAAGTAAAGCAACTTCATGCACTTAAGGCTTGGCTATTGAAAGGAGGCAGGGGTGTGGGGAGGATTAGGAAAAGAGATAGCACTTTCTTTCCAGCTATAAATAGGTGTCATACAAAGTTGTGCGATGCAGAAAGTTTTCCTCTCCTCCATCTGGGCTTCTCTGTTTTCTGTCATGGTTGGTTTGCCACAGGGCCATTCACCATGATTTTTGTTTCTCAAGTTTTATCTTAAATAAAAAAAAAAAAGAAAAAGAAAAATAGCCAGTAATTCTTAGAGTAGGGCTGGTCCTGACTCCCCTGGTGAGGCTGCTGGGACACCTGGGGACCTCAGCTCTGCACGGCCATACGAGGCTCGGAGCTTGGGAGCTGACCACTTCCACCCTGGCTGTCAGCAGAGCTGGGGGATTTTCAGAAGGCTGAGAAGTGAAATTCCTCAGGGGCTGGATAGACACACTGTCAAAGGGCCAGAGAGGGTAACTGTCAGGAATGGCCCAGCACTGTATTTCATTTTGACAGCTGAGTACCTTGGCTCAGCTGTGACAGACCTGCAGGGTCTGGTGGGGAAAGTGTCTGGTGGCAAATCCATCGCCGGTTCCAGCAGAGGGATAAATAGGTAGGGAGGGTTCCCCACTTGTAGAAGTGGTAAATCTGCAAAGCTTCTCCCCTCTCTCTGGGTACAGTTGTGCTGTAGAGCCAGTCAGGAAAGTTAAGATCTCACTAAAATTCGCTGAGGTACTGGTAGGCAGGAAAGGTACAACGAAATTTCACCAGGCAAGCACGTTCACTTTTTAATCAGCAATTGTGATCGAAGAAATCTGTTAAAAGTAATCTAAGGTAAAGGCAAAAAGAGGCAGAAGTTTCTTGGTGAATGGATGAAAACAGAGGAGGAGAAAAGAACTGGAAGAGGAAGGGTTCAGTGAGCATAAAGGAGAGCCAAGCTGCAGTTAAGGAGGCAGTCTGAGTCCTACCCTCTTGTCTCTTTGTATTTGCCTAAAAAAATCCTTCTTTGTCCTTTAGAAGTTGTTAGCCTTGTTTTTTCCCAAGTACTACAGCCACTAAAATGGGGTGCCACACACTGAATACAGAAACTAATCTTTCAAGTAATTATCCATTTTGTTAATGCTTTAAGTGATTAACAGACTACTTTGTTTTCCCAAGACAGTATTTTAAGTTGAATTTATTTTTATTTGAACTTGGCTGATTTTTTTTAATATTAAATCCTTTTGTTGGTGGTGGTGATTGGACATTTGAGATTAAGAAACTGCAATAACAGTGTCCCTTTTTTCCTAGTTAGTGTCATTGTTTTTTTTATTGCAATGCAATTTCATTGAGGGTACTTGCTTAGAATTGTGACCATCTCAGATGATCAGTAACCAGAAGTGGTGACTGACCAAATTAACATATAGAAAGTCACAATATTGTAACTACATTGAAGTATTCTTATCATGGGAAGTCTTTAAACATAATAAAATGACTCAGAAGGCAACAGCCAAAAGCACCATAGTAAATTAAAATGCAGCATTAACCAGAAAGTGTACGCCAGAGCTGTCTGTATGGAAAATCAAGGCTCACCAGAGCAACACTAACCACTTTAATTACTCCTCGTGTATTTCAAACATTCAGATATGACAACCAAATTTTCTTTCACCACATTGTTTCTGAGTGCATAGGTGCTTTATCCTTGTCTGAAAAGCGTAAGTTTGAGAGGGAATCAACATCTTTAAAGCTGTCTTTGCCAGGTTTGAAGGCTTGAGATCCATTATACTGTGCTTTAATACATATTTATGTGTATTTCCTACTTTTTATGCATTTTTTTGTTGTTGTTGGTTTTTTTTTCTTAATGTTCTGATAATTTTTCTTTGATTCTGAAAGAGAAGTGTGAGAAACACCACAGAATAATTTGTTTCCTTATATTTAATTTATTTAATTCAAAGGCCTATAGTCTATTGGAGATGTTCTGATGATGGAAACATCAGAAATGCTTTAAGTGATGGCTGGGAATCTTATATGAAACAGAACACACAGAGTGGCCTAGCATTCTTATGTCTGCACATAAATTAGATTTTTGTTGAAGATTGCAGCGAAAGTAGAATGATGTGAAAGATAAGAATGAATGTCAGCTGAAGGCAAGAAAATTAATAACTCTTGGTCAAAATCATGAAATAGCACAATTTTTCATATGCTACTCTAAAGCAAATATGTGAGTATGTTTGCATGAAAAGTTTGTGTGCATTATTTTATTAATGTGCATCAGAAATAGATTAAATGCCAGCACTTAGAAAAGCAAGAGTGTTGTTTTTGTAGTGACATTAAAAGTCACTCTAAAGACTTTTAGGGATCAGTCAGCCTTTATAAAGATTTGTGTCTCCAGGCTGAGCTGCAGTATTCTTTCTGTTCTAGTCCTGAATTAAGGCAGGGGGAAGGTTTCAGCTTTTTTAATTTCTTCTGCTCCTTCCCTTAACATTGTTTGCGCTGATGTACAGCATCTCTCTTTAGGAAAATCCTGTCTGGTCTGTATGGCCATGACACTTGTTCCAAGATGATTCATTGGTGCCTTTTCTTGAAGAATATCTCCACATCTCTTTTTTAGCAGCGCTGGCCATCCCACATTGTCCTTCCTAACAAATTCTGACTTCTGAGGTAAAACCAGCCATTTGTTGACCCCCCCCAACCTCAATTCCAAGGACTGGGCTGCTGTCTAGAGCCACAGTGATTACCTGAGGCAGACGAGGTTGGACAGGAATATATATTTTCAAGGGAATGTGGGTTTCCTGGATGGCAAAGTGTGGGAATGAAAAGGAGCTCTGGAAGCTCAGGGGGAGCAGGGGTGGCCCTGCAGCACTTGGCTTACGCCAGGACTGCCAACAAAGGCAGTAATTGTGATGAGCCCCTTGATGGGATGAGCTGTCCACCAACACCAGTGAACAAGCAGCTGCCACACAGGAAGGCTTTTAGGTGGCTAACACCTGTGGCACCGTTTGAAATTACAATTAGCTGCATGGTTGGGAAGTGCTTCCCAATTCCAAAGGATATCTACTTCCTTTTTTTTTTTTCTACAATTGCTGATGTGTGGTTATATTGTGTAATTTTTCTGAAATTTGTTTTTGTTTATCAATGCATGCTAATAATTTACTAGGTCTGCTTTTGAGGGATTAAGACAGTTTTTTTCTCTGGATGTTGAACTTGGGTTTGATTTTGCAGTGGCATAGCATGAATTGAGATGTATTTTTTGTTGTTAGCATGTTTGAATCCTTTCTTTTCTTAGGCCATGAAGCATTTGCACTTGTGACAGAATTGTTTCATTTCAGAGAATAAACACATTTAAAATATAAGTACATCAATGAACTATAGGCAGGCTATAGGCTTTCTGGTATTCTCACTGCAATATCAACAAAAGGAAGAAAGGAAGGAAAAGAAAAGCAGCATTTTCTTTCCTGCAATGTCTACCCTTTAAATGAGGGCCAAAAATGAAGTTACAATAGCTGAAATGTCCACAGTTCTGGCACTGAAGGGGAAACAGGTGGGTTTGAGAAGCTGTAATGAGGCAGTTGCACAATTGGACCAATTGACTTACAATATGTTTGTTTGGTTTTTAATTGTTGCTGGCATTTTTCCATTTGACATTTAGTGATTTGTTAACATCCAAAGAATTTTCTAGCAAGCAAACATCTCTCCAGGTGGTGAGATTGTCTTTGAGTGCAGAGATAACTTGGAGGTCCCGTAAAGCAGCTGCATGACCTGCTTCAATCGGTACCTGAAAGCAACAGCTCATCTGAGATGAAGCCTGATCTCGTATTTCTTCATCAGCTTCTTCAGTTAACTCAGAGCTGTCTCAGAGTTCCTGTGCAATTTCTTGTGCATTCCTGATTGAGGTGTGGCAGGCTCTGTCCCTGGGCTGAGCTCAGTGGGACCTTGGAGCTCCTAAGGCTCCAAATGGGTGAGGAGCTGCAAGGAGCCATTGAATCCAAATGGAGGAAAACTCCTCACTCTGAAACTTACTGAGCTTCCAAAAAGATTTTTTTTTTTCTTACTGGGACAAATGAAGCCTTTTCAAAATCATGTGTGTGAGTTTATGGGCGGGGAAGTAATTTCTATTTTTGTTTTGTTTGATCTGAAGCAAGACAATGAAGGAAATTCCCTGCTGGAACTGTGAATTCTTACAGCAGAAATGGTAACAAATGTTCACCCAAGTTCGTGTCTTAAAAACTGCTTGCTTGCTGACTAGATGTGGGTATCCCCTTTTAAATTTGAACTTGTTAATCATTTGGATATATACCAGATTAGTCTTTAGAAAATCAGAGGTATTAAATAAAGTAATATAATTGTTTCTATAGTAGAAGTCCTACTTTAAAAAATGTGGTATTAATCCAAACATAATAATGGTGTAGACCATGAAAAGTTCTTTAAAATGAAACTTTTTGTGTTTTAAAGCAAATACAAAGCAGTTTTGATGTTGTTTTTATCTCTGTGCTCTGTCTTTGGGGAAAGAAAGTGGCAAACAAACATGACAATACTTTAATTCATTGTTTCAGTAAAAGATCAGATACATTCAAAATGCACATTTGTTTTCCTTCTTTGACTTTATTCAGTGCAGTAGGGGAAAAGACCAGCTTTCTGGTAGTAGATGAATGTTGCAAGTACATAATAAACCGAGATCTCTAAACACATCAGTCATGTGTCATCTGAAATATGCATTGTGTCTCACATTGCAATTGCTTCCCCAATATTCATGAAATATTCATGCTGGATATAAGCAGTACGTGCCACATGGATGGATGTGACACGAAGCAGCAACAATAATCAAGGCTTGGGTAGAAAGAGGCCAAAGCAGAAGCAGAACAGCTTCCATTTCACCTTTGCATAAGGAAGAAAATGGGCTAGAAATGAAGTGTGAAAGGCTTTCCCTTCTTAGCCCCGTGTGCACACAGGAACACCCAAATACAGGGGCACAGAGGGGCTCTCTCTTCTGTCAGTCAAGTCAGTGAAGAGTTCAGTGCCTAGTAAGCTTTTTTTTTCCCTTACTAAAAGGGGATGATGTGGCTCTCTAATCATGGAGCAGTCTTGGTTATTAATGGTGAGTTTAGCTTCTTAAGCTCATGGAGCAATTGCATGTAAAAGAACATCCACACCTTAAGCCCACTATTTGAATTACAGCTCTCTTTTTCCTGTTCACTTAGTCTGTCCTGTTTATTTTGCTTGGAAGCTGAAAAGAGAAATGAGCCTGTGCTGTGTTTTGTCATCACCCATAAATCCTCAGGAGGATGGAATCATAAATTTAATTTCATAGGTAGATGGTGGAGTTTGTTTTTATTTAAATTATTTTTATATAGCTTCATGCCTAGATGCCAGGCATATTTGGATGACCTGAAAGAATTTCCAGATGTCAAGGTCTGGTCAGATTCTATAGAGAAAGCCCAGGGGAGCTCGACTCAGCCCAGAGGGGTTGCACTCTTTGCAGATGTTTTCAGTTGTATATTTCTTGTTTTGTTTTAGAAAACCAGAAAATAAATCCTAACACTGAAAATGGGCTCTGAGTCATAGCATTTTATTATCCATAGTGCTGTTGCCTTCCTCGAGTGTTCAAATATTTTCTCTGGTTTTATCAAGTGATCTAGGAGCTAGAACTCTGAGCTACTTGTGAAGTACTTTAAATGATTACATCCCGTTTTAATCCTTTTTGCAGCTAAAATAGTGAAATGGGATAGGATTGGAAATGTCTCTAAGAGTGACAGCTGATGGGCACCAAACATGACTGTCTCAAAGAGACTTTGAAGCCATCAAGGGTGACCTTCCAGAAGAGAAATGCAACACTTCCTAAACCAAACCTTCATTGGTGGCATGTGGCCTTTTGAATACCAGGTAACATGGAGGGGACCCAAGGTTTTACCTGTCTGCATTGTTCAGTGCTTATCCTCACAGCACACGTAATGCTAAGTGTAGGTTTTTAAAACAGTCTGTAATCTGACCCCCAAATCCACATTTAATAAGAATTATTATAGATTTTACCTTGCAGCCATGAATAACAAAATAGCAAATAATAAAATACTTGTGAAGCACTACTTCAACAAGAAAATCTTTTTTTTTCCAAGAGAAAAGTGTTAGTATGACTTGTTCAGCTTTATTTGATTAACCCAGCCCCTGATTTTTACTTCCACAGTGGACAAAGCAAAAGAGATGTTTGCTCATTGATACCACTGAATTCATAGTAAGGGGCTTCCTTCTATGTGGAGAAAAGTTTTCTAAATGGTGAATGCTTGTCATTCTTTAACTGACTTAGAGAAGGCATTATTTTGAAAATTACCATGTCAATTTAACTGTGACAGTAACAGAGGCAGGTACCAGCAGTTTTCTTCTGATTATGTTAAAATCTCATCTATTATTTAGTTTGAAACTGACAGCATATATTAAGGCTTAATGAAGGCTTTCAGTAATTTAAAAGATGAGATTTATCTTTGCAGATTTTGGGACATTTCTGTCATGAGCTCTAGGGTTCTAACAAAAGCTAATCTTAGGAGGAGTTTCAGCCAAATTATTTTCACTTTGAAATAAGGAACTTTGAATTTATTAAAAGAAAAAAAGTTTTTTGAAAATTACTACCTCTAGTCTGGTTTAAAGAGCCACCAAAATGGGAGCATTTTTAATCTTTTCTTTTTTTTTTTTTTTCTTTTTTTTTTTTTTTTTTTTANCATTAAAATAACATTAAAAAGTAATAGAACATCATGAGAAAAATTTGGAAGTTCAGGCTGGTTTATGAAAATGAATCTTCTACATAGACTTCATAGTGCTCATTAAAATTGACTGAATTTAAATGAATATTTCTCCAGGAGTAAGGAGAACTTTTGAATTTCATACTTCTGAAGCACAGCTCAGAGGCAAGACAGTTTCCATTTTATTTGTTAAAGTAGCACTGGTTTTGTTTCCTTGGTTGGTTTGGGGTTTTCTTAGTAGGATTTGGTTTTTAAAGAAAGAGTTGTACAACTTTTTGGTGTTTGTGACTTTGCCTGGCTCTGTCTTCCTCTGAAAATATCCAAAGCTTTTGGCTGATTTCAGTCAAATTTGACAGAAGGCTGCAGGTCCCCAAGGTAATTACGTTTATTTTGATTTCATAAAGACACTCAGAAAAAAGAATGAGCTTTGAACTATAATAAATTTGCCTCAAGAACTTTTGTTCTTGTTTTGGGAGAGCAATTTTAAGGAAATAGGAAGTAATTATATTGGGAAAAGGAGTGAAATGTATAAGCATATGCAAAATTGATGAAAAATCTTTACACAATAAAGTGAAAATGAAAACCAAACAAAAGCCATAAAGTGTTAGGAAAGCAGGGCTTTTTCCCCTCATTTTACTGCATTGCCTTATTTTAGCAGAGGAAAGGCAAAAGTTAGTGCAGCTGCCATAAAACATCATTAACTCATCTTATGAGAGAGATAAGAACTGAGATACAGAGAGGATGACTTTTTTATGAACTGCATTTCTAAACTAAGGCAGTACTTGACAGAAAAATAAATTCCGCTTTTGAAGAGTGTTATCTTTTTTCAAACACTCAGAATTCCATATTTTTTCTAATTGCATACTTTATATGATGGCAGACATATGTATTAATCTTTAAAATTGAGCAAGAATTATGTTTCGTATTTAATTTTTGCTGTCAGCTGCGGAGAAAAGGAGCCACAAGTGGTTATGAATCTTTAAGTACTTTTTATAAATAAGCAATTCCGAGATTAATATCTGGGAAGAAGTGAAACCTGCATTTATGTTGTACTTCTGCATATATTCCTGGCATTAGCACTTCCTCTTTTGCACAGCAACACGCAGCTGAATTTCAACCTTGTAGACACTGATAAATCATCAGAATTGACCTTGCATGATGGCTTAAGAGTGTTATAATTAATGTGTGGCCAGCATACTCCTATTTTTATTTTTTTCCTTTTCCTTTTTTTTTTTTTTTTTTTTTTTTTTTTGTAACCAAAGCTGAAATTCCTTGGGAGTTTGTGTAGTGTCAAACCTTGGAAACAGTCAAAAGCCATCTAAGCATGGTTCTGAGCAATTAGCCCTAAGTGATGCTTTTTGAGGCTAGGGGTTGGTCCAGATGACCTGCAAAGGTCAAAGAAATTCTGTGATTCTGTAAAACTTAAGTATTTTTTCCTTCTCTTGTCACAGTTTAATTTTTGCTATTAGTCAATGAAAGAATCAGCCATTAAGTGCTTGGAATATCTGAGAATTGAAAGGGAAATAGTAGCAGCCAAGAGGAGCTGGGGCTTGTGATGTGGATCGTGTAAGGTCATTTGCTAATTCTGCTGGTAACAGGTATCTGGGATGGCAAGTAAATATGGGTTAAATATGCTGAAATATCTGTAGAATGAATGCAGAAACAATGAGTTTCACTCACGTGGTAGGAAACTATGTAGGGCACATATTGCATTGATCTATTTTATCTTATTTACTGTACGTAATAAAACTCTGAAGTTCTAGGTTTCATTTATTTTGTGAAATCAAAGAGCTCATTAATAATTGAGTTATTCTCAGAAATTTCTTAATGAGAGGGCAACCTCCTCTCCAAGCAGCCTCTCTCCCAGAAGTGGGAATATCAGCCACTGCTGCTCACAGGTAACCTTTGCACCACGCCAAGCTTCAGTGAGATGGCAGCTCTCTTTCCCAAAGGCTCCCTGTGTCTTCTGAGGGATTAGGAGAAATAAAAAGGATATTATTGTCTGGTGGGGACCAGTTAGTCCCTGCCAAAGCTGCCTGTGGACAAGCTATTGCCTTCCTTGATCATGGACAGGAATGGAATAACTAAATTTCAAGAAAGTCAGAATTCTGACTATAATAAGGGGAAAAAAATATTTTAATTGTGCTTTTGCTAAGTTAGTTATTTTGAATTATGCAGAACACTGGAAAACTAGCAATTTGTTAGTGAAAGAAATAATACAGAAGTGAGCAGGCGCAGAAACACAATTCTTATGAGACCTTGTGTTTAATTATGTTTAATTCATAAGCTAAGTGACAGATTTAGTTAAAATCCTGAGAAAATTCAATCTTTAATTACAGTGTGTCCTTTGAGCGGCGAAGGTGTTATAATATATCCTTCAAATAAAACAAAGAGGATAATTCCTTTTTTTTTTTTGAATACAAATATCTGAAGTCAATCTTTATACAGGGATTGTTTATATAATATGACATTAAAAGGAATGAAAATTAACATATGCCAAGGCTACTTCAAGGTGGCAAGGCAAGCTCTGGCAGCCTAGGAAACACTGATGAGGATTGCCTATGCAACCCTGATTTGTCCCCTGCAGGCAGGGACACTAATTCAGGCTTTAATTACCTGCTCACAGACTGGTGTCACCTCACAGCGTTTAACTTCTGCTGAGGACTGCATGAGCTGCTATTCAGAATTTCCTTCCAGCTTCCCCATTGCCTTCCTGCATGTAATATTTACAGCACAGCCCAGCCTTCACACTGAACATAGATGGAATTATTGATTTCCTGATGTGCTTTTTTTCCAAGTATTTCAGCTTTTGTATCTTACAACTAGATCCTCAAAGGGACAGAGGTATTTTGCCTAATTTGTAAGTGTCTGGCTCTCTGCTTAGCTTGTACAACCCTGACTTAAATTCCCTTTTCAGCGTACGGACACCTCGGGGTGTTGCTGCTACAGGCTTTTCCACAGAGCAGGGAATCCTTGGCTGGGTTGAGGTGACAGGAATACTTGCACTGGTGCAGGCTCCTCAGCACCCATCCAGCTTCCTCTGCCATCCTTAGATTTAGCTCCTGGTGCGCCCATTGACGGGTTGGGAGGCAATTCATCACTGCATAGGTTGACCATTGGTATATGGAATGTTTATATGTGTCAGGTCTGAACTCGGGCGTCTTTAGCTACTCCTGGCTCATTGAGAAGTAACACAATGAGGTCTGATTGCCTAAAGTCTTTATTTGTATAACAGATTGCCCAGGGAGGTTGTGGATGCCCCGGCCTTGGCTAAATTGTTGGCCTCAACACTTGGCCCCAGTGTTCCAGGCCAAATTGTTTAAGGCCTTGAGCAAACTGGTCTGGTGAAAGATGTCCCCAGCCATGGCCATGAGGGTTGGGACTAGATGATCTTGAAGGTCATCCATCTGTGATTCCATTTCTGCAGGAAAGGAGGGTGATTCTGGCTCTTTTCCTGTGGGGATGTTAAAACCTCTGTCCTCTTGCTCACCCCTTACATGTCGGCTCCTAGTCAGACACTCAAACTGCAGGACACCAAGGTTTACCTCTCACCTTTTTTGGATGAGCTTTCCTATCTGCAAGTACAGCCTTTTTGGAATAATCTTGTTAGTAATAACCAGATGATGTTGGAGTGGGAATCCTGCCAACATCTCCTGCCAGGTGCACCAGAGACCACTGCTGAACTTGGATGGGGCTGGGCATCACTTGCAGCCTGGCGTGGGGTAGGTGTGGTAATTGAGGGACAGGAACAGAGCTGGAGGTGGGCTGGGGATTAGATTCTGGGGGGTGCTTGGGGTCAAGCCTGATGGTTCTGGGGTTGAGGGACAGCCCCAGGACTGGGAGCAGCACAGCAGGCAGGGCAGTGCTCTCAGCAGCAGTAGCCCTGTCCCACAGCAGGCATCTGGGCAAGGCAGGCAGGCCTGGGGATGGTAAGAACATCCAGCCAAGGGTCCTGATCATGTGCTGTGGCTGTAGGAGCCAGGAGGGCCAAGGCTGGGGCAGGCTGGGGTCCAGCTCAGCAGGAGTCATGGCCAGGAACCGGCAGGGTTGTGGCAGCACAGCTCAGGCAGGGATCTAGGATGAGAGGCTCAGCATAAAAGCAGCTCTCAAGGGAATGAGGAGCAGTCCCAGCTGAGGTTTCTTCTCCCTTTCTTCACAGTGGCTGTCTCCAAGGCCAGCAGCTGTGCTTTGTGTTGGCTTTGAGTAGAGCTAGACGAAGTCCCAGGAGGTGAAATGCACTTGGGGTCCTGATAGCTTTGTTCCCCCCGAAATCTTCAAAGTGTCAGAGATCATGAACACCTCATTACTTGCTAGGATTCAAACCTGAGCTTTTCTGTTGCAAGAGATTTTTTAAATGCATGTCCATATGACAAATCCAGTTTTAAAACATCTCTGTGATTTGAAGCCATGTTAATATTATTCTTAAATTGTGCAAGGCAAACCCAGGCATGGACAATGTATGTCCAGCAATTTAAAAGCATCAGTTGGGTCTTCATTTGGACACTCCCAGCATATGTGTAGTGGTTTATGGGCTGATAGCAGCATTCTCATTGTTTGTGGTGTAGTTGTGAGTGCTTGTGTCTGCGGATTACGTCCCAGATGTCTCAAATTAATTGCCCCCAAATACAGAACAGACAATTAGCAGCCATGAGGAGGACTTTGATTTAATATTTTTTGTTTACAGTGTAGAGGTAGAATAGACTGCTGCTTTCAGCCATAAGATTATCATTCTATGGTTATTGCTTCTTTCTTCCTCACTGGACAGCTGTGAGCTCCTCTATGGATGTCGTGTGCATGGTAGAGGTCCAATCTTTCCCAGGTGATAGTTCTGCTGTAAATGGGCAGAATTCCATGCAGGGAAAGGATGACTCGAGCAAAGGCAGCTCTCAAAGGAGCTTGCACCATGATTATACAAAGGAGCATAGTCCTGATGTTTAGGTCAATAACCATATATTGTTTAAAAATAGTTGTTTTACGTAACAGTAGGTAATGTCTTCTGAGTATAACAACGATATCCTTTTGGGGGGAAATTGTATAAAGAGACTTATATACTTGAATATATGTATATGTAGAGAGACACACAGACATAAAGGAAAAGAAAGTTTTAAAGGTGCAAATAGAAGATTCACTCATCACCAAGACTTACACACCCCCACCTGCATTTTACAGGCCAAAAACATAACTGCTGAGACCTGCAGCTCTGTCAAGCACTATCTAGAAAAGTCTGAGATGATGTAAAAACAAGGATTTTCAGAGGGGTTAAAATGTTAATTGCATTACAATAAGAAGGGAAAGTGAGAGAATTGGAAATGCCCTAGGTATGTATAACGAGTAAGTAATGGGAAAGACTGAAATGCATTAATATTAAACCTTCAGTATATAACTCATCCTTATTGGACACAGCTGTCGATAAAATATGCCCTTACTCTTGACAAGTAGCTCCTGTGTTTTGCTTGTAGATTAGCTTGCAGCCCTGCTCTGTATTCTTTATCTTCATCACTGCACCAGTCCTTTAATTAGGCAGTGAAATCTTCTGCATAGTGATTAGGAAATCACAGTTAAGAAGGTGTTACAAAGAGAGGCTCTGGAAGCTGCTCAAAATAGCTTTCAGCTTTGGAAATTCCTCCATCTACTGTGGGAATGAAATGCTTGTAGGATCCAGAAAGGTGTGAAAACTAACCTTTGCTCAGTTGCTGCAGAGGATTGTTGGCCTTTAGTATAAGGATATCATGCTTAATAAAAATTATCTTCATGTGAGGAGCTAGCAGTTGCTCACTCAGAAATTAACAATCTTAGAAATTTTACTGAGATTGCATATAGGAATTAAAGATGTGTTTAACAGCTTCATGCTGATGAAGATTTTTTGATTTCAAGAGAAATTATCTGGCATTCTATCCAAATTTATTCAGAGCTTCAGCTGTTGGCACTGAAGTAAAATCTAGATTTGTTCTTCATAGCCCTGCTTCTGGTAATGCAACCCACTGTTATTGGTTGGGTTTATTTTTTTGCTTTTGGGAACATTTGTACTTCAGCTCCTGGCAATTGGCTTGTGCTAGCTTTCGAATTCCCCAACTTAAATCATTGCCTGCTGCATATGAAAATTTACACATATATGGAGAAGCTGAGGAGTTGGATAGAAAGAAAGTGCTGTCAAAAAAAAAAAAAAAAAAAAGTCTTTCCTGTTGAGCTTCATGCTCATGTTTTGAGAAAAAAGGCTTTCTAACATACCTGTGTGGAGGCAGAAAATGATGGAGATCATTGGTTGAGGGAGAGATTGATGTTCTTGGTCTAAGTATATGTGGAGAAAAAGACGAAGCCACCATTTTACAAGGTGTGCCCTGCCTTGCTTTGCTTCATGTTCTTATATCTACATGTTCCCTGTGATTGGGAGCATATAAATGCCTGCCTTTCCCCTTACTCCTATTCTGTGCCAGTATATCAGAAAATAGAATGTTAAAATGCACATTTAGCTATAGAGAATTCTAGAATTCTCTGCATTAATCATATCTGGGATGAAACATATACTTTGCCACATAAAAATGTAAATTCTGTCACATTAGATGGGGAATTTGGACAATAGAGAGTCTAATTCAAGGAAAGCAACGTGCTGAGCAATGAAGTATAGCTCAGAGTCAGGGCATAAGACATATATTTCTGTGTTGAAGAGGAAAATATGAAAAAGACTTGAGTGGAGTAGGAAAAAAAGAAAATTGAGAAAGTTCTGATATTTTTAATCCATTCCTGGTATAAGTGCCAATTTGAAGGCTTCCTTTTCCTCTTTTCCTTCCTTCCTTCCTATTCCCTGCATTATTAGAGCTACAGTAGGTAAGTTGCATTTCACAGAAAATGCTCATTTCTATCATTTTGCAGAGAACATGCTAATTTTTTTTGTTTTAAAATACTACTAGTAAAATACATAACAATATAGATACCAAGAGTTATGAACCAAGACTTTATATTTAGGCTTCTGAATAATAGTGATTCTACAACAACAAACTGCATCCTACAGAAAATGTTGATTTCTGGTATTATTTGCATTTACTTAACACTGTGTGTGTTGCGAAACTTAAAAACAATCTCTTAACAAAAGGAAAAAAAGAAAATCTGATTTTTGAGGCCAGAGCTCATAGAAGTCCTTTGACTTTAAGGAAAAGTTACACAATAACTTGTGACAAATCTACGTTTTGTTTTTGTTAACCTCTTCACCAGGAATGTTAAACACATCTTAGTGTGGGTAGAGGGGCATAGATAATGTTCTGTTGTTTTACAGCTTGAAAATATAAGATGTTTAGATGCGATGGCTTGGGCCAGAACTGATTTTTCACACTTACATTTTAGGATGGTAGTTTCTCTTTGAAAAGAGGACAGCCAGTGCCAGGCTGCCTGAAAACTTCATTGCCTGTATGGAATCTGCTGGAAGAAGTTTAGGGCAAATACGGCAGGGTAATTCTGCGTACACTTTGTGACAATGCTCATAAGTTTTTCCTTTGGAATAATGCATTAGTTGGATAACCTATGAGTGTCTTTTTGTGTTGCTGCTTTACTTTAGAAAAACATTAGAAAACAAATGAAGGAATAGTTCATGGCAATGTATGTTTCTGTGTTGAATTAATTTCACTTTCTCTCTGAGATGGAAAAGAAATAGACAGTGGTAGTGTAGCCTTGTAACAGTTAGACATATATATTAACAAAAAAGAAACTGTGTGAAGTCCAGTATTCCTGAAAAAAACCTTCCCTCTACTGTCTATCGTTGAATTAATGCACAAACAGATTTTCTTAAACATAGCATTCACACTCACATATTCATAAATACGTTCTAGGGCTGTGGTTTTTTCCACCTTTCCCATCAATATTATTCCTTTTGAAGCTTGTCCCCCTGCTGTTTTCCTTAGTAGGTACTTGTGTGTGGTGAGGGTGAAAGAGCCTGATCTTCTCATCTTGCTTTTAGGACGCACACTAGACCTCGATGACATTAGTCCAAATTTGATCACATTTCTAAGCCAGCCTAATAAAAACATTTTTTTGCTACTCATTCAGCTTGATAAAATTCAATCCTTCAAATATAATAAAACCACATTGTCTACAATAGATTTTCCATGCAAAAGATTCACTTACGTTGTCACACTCATCTGCAGCAGTATTTTATTTTAAAATTTGCACATCTTTTTGAACACACTGTATGAAACATAATAAATGTCTCTTACTTATACTTTTCAAAGTTCAAATTTTCCCAATGAAAGAAAAAATAACTTCATTTGTGCTCTAAAAAAAAGTACTAAATTTAAGCAGTCAGCTGCTCTGCTGAGTCATAAAAAATGTTGTGAAAATGCTCTCTGGCCTCTAGCAGGCAACAGTGGAAAATGAGTTTGTTACTCAATGAATTGAGACTTTTTGCCTCAAGGCACAAGTATTAGATGTGCATTTTGCCGGTCTTTAAGGTTAGGTGCCCTGTCATTTAATCCTCTGGTCTTTTCTTTACTAATGGCTGCAGTGTACGACTTCAAGTTTACTTTTTAAGTTTTGTTTCCTATAGTTGTTGATTATCCAGCTTTATTTGCCTGGTTTTATTCTTCTAGTTATTTAAGTAGTATCATTGCAAGTCTTTCATCTCTATGTCTCTTCACAAAGTAAATGTAGCAGAAAAAAAGATGTTTTTCTTTAAAAACTCAGTTTAACTAATTAAAAATAAGCCATATGTTTTATTTTTTTATTGCAATGTGCCGGTCACTGCTGTTTCTCATTGCTATATAGCTCTTCTAGATAAAAGATCCGCATGGAGTAGTCATTGGGCCAGAGTACGTGGAGTTTCTAGCACTGCAGGATGCACTGAATGGCTTAATAGCTTCTGGAGAATGCTTAGGGCACTTTGAATAGTGCCATTAAAATAATTTTATGTTTAAAGTGAATTGCACTCCACACATCAGATTTAACCCTGAGTTGCTCCCACACTTTGAATGTAAGCCTGTTTTGAAAGCCTGAAACTGGACAGTGGAGTTTTTTTCTTGGATCAAGTGAAAAGCATTGGAGATAAAGCCAAGTCATTGTTGAGGAATTATTTTCAATAGATCATGAGAAAGATGTGAAAATTATAGTAAAAAGAAAGGGTGGTGAAGGGGAATGTGTGATAACACAACTATTCTTAGTCCTGGTTCATAGTCCTAGTGCATAGTGGATAAAATTGGCAGAGCAAGTCACTAAAATGGCTTTCTGGCGGATTTAACTCCTTGTCCTAAAGCTGGAGGCGAAGATGTTGCATAAATGAGGAGGATAGATAATTTATTTGCATATTTTTAGCAAAGTGGTTTTGACAATTAAGACTGGAACTAAGTGCAGCTGAAATTAAATATTCATGTGCATTTAATGGCTTGATCATTATTGTTACAGAAATTATTTAACTCTTGGGACGTCAGGTATTTCTGGCATTTCCATTACCAGCCAACAGCAGGACACAGTCAGTTGCCACGGCAAAATATTTGTGTGCCAGAGATAGGATTTATTTGGTGCAGACATAAATATCTGGAATGCACTTCCTTGGCTTTTTTAGGTAGGTGGAGACTTCTCTAACCACTGAGATATAAAAATGCAAGCCTAAGTTCTTTTACTTCCTCCCTTCCCCCTCCCCAAAGGTACTAGTTCCCTATTAAGCATTGCAGAATAAATTCATACATTTTGAATAATGCTAATTTTTAATAATAAACAGAGAACTTTGGCTGCACAGAGATATCTAATAAGCATTTGCTCCTGGAAAAGGCTTAGCTCCAATGGTTAATGGCAAAGCATCTCATGAGGCACCCTAAAACTTTGGTTTTATTCTGGGTGTGGGTGATATATATGTCCAAGTTAGAAGTAGATTATCTTGAAAGAATATTAGGGATCATTTAATGTGGTGTACCTCTCAGTGTATATTCCATGCTACTAAATCACCCCAGATACCATTTAGGATTTTTCTGGGGGAAAAAGCACTGCACTATTAGGTGGTAGATGTGTCTATGCCATGCTGGAGGTTTGGTGCTGCCAGTTATTATTTTTCAAACCTAGCAACTTTTGTTATAACCTCAACTGCTGCTTCCACAAGCAGTTTCTGTCGACATGAGGGCTAGAATGGTGAGATAAACTACAATAGAAACAAGTATTTGCTCCCAGAAGCCACCACATTTCTTAACAATTTTCCTCTTCAAGCACATAAATCCAAATCTAAGTACTTGTGCAGATGTACTTACAAAAGGAGTATTTAAAGAAACTAGCATGTGTCCTGAGAAAAAAAACAACTTTTAACAGTGGAGAGAGAAGAAAAAGAAAGAACAATAAATTCACTGCACTAATTTTGTGTCCTGAATATAATTATAATTCATTAAAGTGCTTTCATTGTGTATCATGGTGGTGTATTACATGTGAATCCCAAATATCAGTAAGTCTAAACTATGAAACCCACAGTCTGTGTTCACAAAGACACAATTCCACAATCTGGGGGAGGGAAAGGGGAGAGGAGAGACAAGGTTCATCATCATGGTGAGATTCTTGGGGTGCCCTGCATGAGGCCAGGGGTTGGACTTCATGGTCCTGCTGGATCCCTTCCAACTCACTGTATTCTATGATTCTATGTTTTTAAAAGTCTTGGCCAGTGAAAAGAAATCAAATCAGTTGCTAAACTAGGAAGAAAAAAATGATTTTTTTTTTCCTAAAAGCAGTATATCCAAAGCTAACAATGGTAGAAAATTTATAGAGAAAATGAGAACATAACCTTAACCAGCAGCCAGCAAGGACAGTCCAGAAAGAGTTTAAACATATTAGGAGCAAAAGGAATCCTAATGATTTTTATTATAAATAGTAACCTGTTAAGAGGGATGTGGAAGAGGACTAGATAATGCATTTGCATTTGGGGGAGGAAGAAAAGCAGACAGCTAATGCAGTCACATTACACACTGTGAAATACTTTGCATTCTAGGAGGGTAAGGGATGCTAATGGCTGTGCAAGTAAAACCATACGGGGTATTGCTCCAAAGTGCCTTAAGAGGAGATGGGGTTGGTCACACAGTCATGGAGCCAGCATTTCTCCTTTCCCTTCATTACTGTGCTGCTTTGCTCTATGAGTTCAGCCTAAGATGATCTCCAGGTCTCTGGAAAGAAACAGGCAGAAATCTCTCTCTCTTTTTCTCCCCTGCACGCTCGTTTTATCCACCTCTGTGTGACTTCAGCCTCTCCATCCCCAGCCTGGATCTGAAGGAGCTGCTTCTAATTGGTGATTAGCTTGCATCTATCAATCTTATTGTTAGGAGGATTGACAGTTGAGACAGATGTCCAAGCTTAGTCAATTAAAGCTCCAGTTGCATCCATTGCCAACCTTATGTCAGGTCAGTCCCTTCAAATGCAATTTGCAAGGCTTCAAGCAGCAGCTTTTTACATACGTTTCCAAACCTCTTCTCTAAAAATGCTTCTTACAAATTTTCCCTTAATTTTTCTGAGTGCGGCTGGAATCTAATTTTAATTTTGTCTTCATTTTGTTCTGTGCTGGTCTAAAGCATAGAGTCATTATATTTTTGCAGCATGAACTCACTTAAGTGTGCCAGGTTAATGCTTCATGATTCTGCAGTCAATATCCATAGATGGTATTTCCAAAGGTATTATTACCTCTACTGCAGGTAAACAATTCCTCTTATTTATTTTTAAATTCAAATCCTTTATATGAGTCCCACAAAAGAGATTAGTTTCTCATTGAAATAAATGAATCTCTAGCAAGATAAAATCTACTTGCAGCGTGGCTATTAAGGTGGTGAGTAAATGCCTTTTGTACATAAGAAGGATTTCATTAACAAGTCAGAGAGAGCATTTTGACTTGTTTCCAACTTGGTGCAGGTCTTTTTCATTCTCACTGATCAACACAAAAAAAGCAAGAGATTTTTCTTCATAATGTTTCAGAAAGCCACAACAAAAAAATGTGTGTGTGTGTATTTTTGTTTTTTTATTACATCTGAAGGGGAGTGGAGGATGAATCTAGCTCAGTTTTTTCTCCTGAAAAATTTTGAATTATTTCAAAAGCACTGTAATTCTTTTGCAAATGTTTTGTTACAAGTGCCCTTATGAGCAGTCTATTGATGTCATTAGCCCTCTTTGTGAGCTGGAAGGAAGCTGTACCTCTAAAGAAGCTGAAAAGGATTAAAAATGCTAAAAGAAAAATAAGTAGAGATTAGAATATCAATGATTCTTCTTTCTTTGTAGAATGCTGGAGTGCTACAATTGATGAAAGTAAAAGATGCAGCATAACATTTCATAACTCTGAGGGAAGTGATCTAACAGGTAGCTGAACTGAGAATAATAATTCCATCCAGAGGCATTCGGATCACCATTTTAATTTTTCTTTCTTGTGTTTGCTGTAGCACCATCGCATTGTTATATTTTCAGAAACAACAAAAAGCCACATTTTGATTCAGTCTTTTTGCCTTCTTTTCTACTGTCTTTTCTTCACTCAAAGGGACTTCATGGAAGCCGAGAGCCTGCATATGTAAATTATTGTAAGGGTTTCAGTGTCTAAATTAACGGAAAGGAGTTGAGAGAGATATTTAATTTCATCTTCCTACTGGTACCAGGCAGTTCTGCTGCATCTGTAAAGCAGTCACTGGCGTGCCTATGTTGGATAATTGAAATGCTCAGCGTAAAATTCCCTGCACAATGTATTTGCAGGTATTTCATTTTCTTTTATCACGTTTCTTGAAAATCCGGTTTCATTTCGTGTTGGTGTTCTAGTTTGGGTTTATGGGAATATCTGCTTTTTTCTTATATGTGATACAAGTGCTCTATTTTTGGAGACTCATTTTTCCTTAGACTGAACTGGAGCTCTAATTGGTTCCATAGCTCATATCAAGCAACATCTTTCAAAACTACCACAGAAGTTATGACTATATCCTACAATGCTGCCTGCTGGACTTTAATCAAACTGAATTTTAAATATATTAAAAATACAATATGCATCATGCCTTAGACTATGTAAGTTTTTAAGTAGTATCAGTAATAATGTCTGGATGAGTTAAAAAAAAAAAATCCTTTCCTTATTGATATGAGTTTTTTTTTTTCTCATGAGTAGAAGTTTTTTGTGGGTTTTTTGGCTTTTTTTTTTGTTCTTCACTTTCAAAATAACCTTGAAAATTTATAGGCTGAACAAGCAGGGCATACTTACTGACAGTGTTCAGGGTCAGAAATTGAAAACTCGTTGTTTATAACATCCCAGGAGTTTATGTAGAAGTTTTATGTCTTCCTTTATTCCAGGGTACACAAAGCTGCCTGAGTTTTCTGTTACAGAATAAGAGCATCAGATTTTCATCCTTTTTTTATCCTTGTGTACAATCAAAACCTCAAAAGCAAAGGAGATATTTTTGGATTAGTTTTATGAAACATCATGAATTGGTTTACCTGGTTATTTTGTGCACATGTGTGCTGCTTCTCACCCTTTCCTGTGATGTTCACTGTTTGCATGGGCGTTGTTTATGACAGGCAGTACCTGGCTAGGGACAGTGAAGAGGTTAAAAAAAGCTCATTGGCATTTGAATAGGTCCACTTGGGCACTATAGTGGATATAGGGAAGAAGCTGGCCAAGCAAAGCAGCAGCTTTGCCAAGTGGGCCAGCAACCAGCTGAGAGTTCATCTAGCGTGCTTGACAAGAGGCATTCTAACAAAACTGGCTGCCAGGTTATTTGACAGGGACTGGACACCCGCAGTTTGGGGAGGGGAAAATGCTGGACACAAGCAGAGGTGCTAAGAGGTCCTCCTGTCTTAGAAGAGAAACCAGGATCTGCACCAAAACGAGGAGAGTGAGCACATTTACTGATTTTGGCCACATGCTGCTCTGCAGCTGAGGGTGAGTGACACCAAGGAAGGGTTTGTAGATGTGATATGGTTTGACCACATCTGAGCAGTAGGGCTGCGTTAAGTACAATTGAAATGAGAACATCTGAAAATGACTCTCTTTAGGTTCAGTAGAGGCTTAGAAAATTTAGCTACAAACCCAGAGCTCTGATTTGTGGTGCTTAGTTTGCTGGGGTTTGTAAGTAAATACACGAGAGTCCAGAAAAGCTATTGCTGGTTTTTTTTTTTTTTTTTGGTCCTTTTTTCTTGTTGTTTTGTTTTGTTTTTTTGATACTGGTAGAAACTGAAAACTCTGTGGGATTCGTTTGTTTTTTTTTTTTTTTTTTTTGTTTTTTTTTGTTTTTGGCTTTTTTTGGTGCATTCTTTTCCATGAGAATTTCTTCTTAAAAACTTGTCTGGAAATCCCAAAGTCAGAGACTGCATCTGATCTCTTTTCACACTGAGAAAGCTTAGCAGTAACTGGATCCTGTCTGGGACACAGGCATGGCAGCACAGGCAGATTCAATCACAGGAAAGCTTTACTAGAACTAATGTCAGGCAGAGGAGGAATTAAGCTGCTTGTTTCAGCTCTGGAACAGAACATTCCGAAATGCACGGTTTAAGGCTTGTCAATTCCCGACCCCAGTTGAGTCACTTATTTTATCCAGTTACACTCAGGGCATTCTAACTTCAAAAGCTTTATTGGCACAGCAGAGCAGCATGCTAATGTGGCTAGGCTGCTTCCAGAACAGGACAGATCATTTCCAGCAGTGCTGTGTGGACTTGCTATTCTGGGACCTCTCTCCTGATCTGCCTTCCGTGCTCTAATTACGTGGCCACTAATTCATCTGCATCCTTCATTCCGAGAAGGGCTCTGCCATGCCACTAATTTAATAATATACACTGCCTCCTTATAATGTTTAAGGTGCTTCAGTCAGTACTTCAAAATTTAAGTAACTGAAATTAGTTGCTGTAACTTGAAACCTGATTGTTTTTAATGGTTTGGAGTTTGTTCAGGTTGGGGCTGGGAAGGGCAACATGAGGTGCTACTCAGGTTGCATTTCAGCAAATTAGAACTGCAGGTGCTCAGTGTGTTGGTACACAGGTGACAAAGTAAGGATTGAGGAATTTGGCTTTAGGCCCTGTATTTTGTATTTCTCTGCATCACTTTTTTTGGTCAATTATAAATGAGAACACAATGACGTAATTCACAATGACGTAATTCCAAATTCAGAGATGCTTTTCAGTGACAGCGACAAGTAACAGGGACAGTGAAGTGTCTAAGTAAACAGATATGACTTCTGAGCACTGTCTGCTCTTGTAGAACAAGAGGGCACTCCCATTACATGAACTTGTGTTTTAGCTGAGACTGTGTACAACTTAAGTTCAAGAGGGTTCCAGTCACCACTGACTGAGTGCTTAATGGCTACATGGTAAAGATAACATTAATTTGTCTCAAAGAAATCATCAGCTTAGGCTTTAAGTATGTTTTTAGTTCAAGTGAGGGAGAAGTACATGTATCTGAAAGAAAGTCTAATTTCTTTTGTAAGCAATTTGAGTTTGTAAATTGAGTTTTCTCCCTTTTTCTTCAGACTGCTTTAGAGTTCGTGTAATATCTTGCCACCAATGAAATCTCTCATTAAAAAAACACATGGATGGAAGAGTGGAATTTGAAAGGATGGTGCCAAGATAATTTTGTCTCCTGTTATTTATACTTTTTTTTGCACTGCACATATGATAGAGTTCACAAGTAAAAAGTGAAGCGTTTCACCTGTGGTAAAAATCTGATAAGATTGAACTGTGAGGTTCTGGATTTCTGTGACTTAGCTGGGCAAGAGCCAAAGAAAGAGCTTGTTTTGCATTTATTCCTTCCTACTGTTCATAATGCCAGCTTCACAGATCCTGTGAAGAGAGCTGTGTAAATGGTAAAATGTTAATGGTAGGGTGGTAAAACAGGCTCTTTTATCTGCAAATTGCTCACACTTTTTATAGTGGAGGTTGCCAGATGTATAAGACTACACAAGGTTGAAACAAAGATTTATGATTTCACTATTTTTAAAAGGACAGTCTTTTGATAGGGAAATGTATTTTTTCTCTACTAAACCCAGTACCTCTTGCTGAGTGGAAGTTCTCATTTACTTTTGGTCCATGATTTACACACAGACAGGTATAAGACAAAAAAAAAATGGAGAGCTTCCTCTAAAGGTGATTGTGGATAGGTCCTTGAATCTCATTATGGTAATTTTCTAGTTAACAGACAATTTTCAGCGAGCTTGTGTTGTGAATAATATTTGGTAGAAGTGGCAATTGCTGAATGTCTGTGGTCACTTCTGCTCTGGTCCTGAAGAAGGCACGGTCTATGCCAGCTTTACTGGATAGCAGAGGAGGTTTGGCTCCTTCAGAGTTTTTTGCACTTCCTCAAACCATGGCACACCCCCTTGTTCATTATATTCCTGCCCCATGGAAAGTGGTTGCTGCCTCAGTCTCTCTATTCCTGTGTAAGGACATGCCTTGAGTTGGAGGGAGTGTTTATGAGGTAAGGTTGTGAGCAGAATGCAAAGTTGCTTTGCAGCTGAATTAGTTCTTCATTGAGTACCAGTGAAACCACCCAAGTGCTGGTTTTGATGCAAATTGGTGTTATGGGGGCCAGAAGAAACAGGAACAGCAACTCCTTTAGAAAAGTTAATTGGGAAAAGAGCAGTTTCAGCCATCGGACTAGAAGTGTTGTCAGTATATTAATTAGCCTGTTAGTGTTTCATTTTCTTCTGTCTTCTTAAAAGGGCACTGAAACTGTTCTTGTTCTGCGGTCTGGCAATCTGGTTATCCATGAATCCTCATTGTCTGCTGCCCAAACCACCTCCACATATTTCTGAGGTGTTTGCCTTCTGCCTAATTACTCACCAGCACTAGTGATCCTCCTCCAGTGCCTCCAGAAATCCAGCTTCTTACCATAAGCTCCGGCTTTACCTTACTATGTCCAGACCCTCTCAAGAAACAAAAATCGTTGCCTCTGCTTCTTTTCCTCATTTGCCTGCAGGATTTCAGCCTTTCCTGAAACCCGCTCTTGATTATGCAAGTTCAGCCTGCTTGTTGCCCCAGCCTCTCACCTCAGCTAACAAGCTGGCATCCATTTACTCCTTAGACACCTGCAGCTTCCATTTGCTCCATCCAGCACAGCTTGAAGCAGTTTGTTTTGCTATAAATTGGAATTTATGGTAACATACAATGCATTTGCAAATGTCACAATATTTAAATAACAAACTTACATACCCGTAAATAACTAAAAGAACATAAGCAGTGGTAACAATAGAACTCTGTTTCTGCAGTCTTAATGACTTACATAGGGTCTTTGTAACTGAAATCTCTTTAGGAAACCATAAACTTTTGATTTGTATCTTAGGTCTTAGATCAGGCCATATGGTTTTAGACAGGCTTCCAGACCACCCACCCTCATCCATCTTCATCTCCTATTTGTTTGTATTGTGACAACTTCAAATTGCATTTTTCCTATTTTATTCTCAGAATTTACTTTGCTTCTACAACAATCTCTTTAGATAAAGTATTTACAAAGAAACAGATGGTGCTCTTATTTTCTGTGCTGTGAAAGGACAGCAGTTCTCAGTTTAGTGAGCAGAGAGAGATCCTTGTGCATTTAGAGATGGCATTTAGAAGGATAAATCAAGCATCAGAACAGAGATAGTCCCTTTTCCATTAATCACCATAGCACCAGCTATATGTTATTTCTGAAAAATGGCAGAGTTGCATCTTGCCAGTTGATACAAAGCAAGAGTCAGTAAAGCCACATTGTTCCCACTGACCCACTGACCACTAATCCATTCTCAGAAAAAAAAAAAAAAAAAAAAGAATATTTTTATTCAGGAGCTATTACTAAAACTAATCCATTTAAACTGAAAGAGAGCAGATTGTCTATCACTGACAAATTCTTTACTGTGAGGGTGGTGAGGCTCTGGGACAAGTTTCCCAGGGAAGCTGCGGCTGCCGCATCCCTGGAAATGTCCAAGGCCAGGCTGGGTGAGGCTCTGAGCAACCTGGGCTAGTGGAAGGTTGCCACAGGTCCCTGCCCATGACAGAGGGTTGGAAGTTGATGATCTTTAATGTGTCTTCCAACCCAGTCAATTCCATGATGATTTATGACTCTTCCATTTCCTATGCTGGGAGCACAAAGCATAAAATACCCGTTTACCATTGGGTACAGCACCTTGTGGTGTACAGTATCTTTACAGGTGAGTGGGTTAATTCTGATATTTTCTTTATCTTAAATTTCAACTAGGGGAATAAAGATCCCTCTGATCATGAAATATAGCTCATAAGGAATGCTATTTCTGAAAGTCTGTTCTATAAGAGGAAAGTCTAGAGAATGGAGATATTGATCCTTTTTTTTCCAATAAAATCACTTAGATGTTTATTCATACTAAAAAAATTATGTTATAGGGTTTCTTTCTGGTTTTATTAACTGCTATTCCACATCTTGAGGTGATATACTTTAAAATAACTAGGAAATGGTCTTTTTTTATTCTTGCTTTCATCTGAAGAGTGCCCCTCTTAATGATAACTCCCAAAAATGAAAAGGTGTAATGCTCTTCATGTTTTTTACACATATGTAATTATATATGAAAGCCTAACATGTCTATTTAATTTGGTTTTTGGGTTTTTTTTTTGGGGGGGGGGAACAGATTGCATGTATTAGAAGTCACACCAAGGGCAGCTTAATAAGTAAAATGCAGTTCCCAAGTGTCTGAAACTTAAAAAGAAAAAATAGAAAAAGGTCTTTGTTTTAAAAAAGAAATATTTAAAACCAGCTTAAAGTTAAACATGAGCTTCTGTAATGGTGAATGTGAAGTTCAATAACTGCAGATGATAAAAATAATAACTGCTTTGCATAGTTATATGTGATGAGAGACATTGTAATAAATATCCCAGCACATTCAATAACAACAGTACTTGTTATTCTTGGAATAGCTACTCCTCCTTTATTCAAGGCGAGTTTTAAGAACAGTGTAAATATGAGTTAGTGCAGCAAAGAACTGTGCTTGCTAACACACAACCCAGAAAATGTGTTTGTATCAGTGTAAAGTCAGTAGGATTTTGTATTTAGTTTCAGTAAAGATCTTGAAGGGGAGACTTTGCAAAATCATGGTTTATGACTTTGCCAGTTCTGACTAGTGTAACATATCTGATAAGCACTGCAGCAATTGCTAAACATGATATAAAATTGAAATATATTCACAATTGTTTATTTCCTTCCTGTTTGTAGATAATTTATTTTTTATATATGTTTTTTTTTTTTATAATTCAAAACTGCTACGAGGCAACAGATGTATTTTAGAATAGACATCTGATTTTTGTTCTTATGTGCCCAGACCTTATTACTGAGTTTGGTTCTTCTGCTGAAGAAGACAAAATTATGGGTTTGTTTTAATTTTGTGGCTGACAAAATTATGGGTTTGTTTTGTTTTTTTTTTTGAGGGTCAGAACAGAGCCAAACCTTTTGTGCATGTCTAGTTTTATAGTTGAATTATTCTACAGTGCTCTGCTGCGTCTCTATCTGAGAATTTGCAGAATAACTCCTCCAAATTTATTAAGCTAACTTATTTATGTAGTTATGGACTCCATAGATTCCTATAAACTGCTTCCAATAATGGCTGGATAATTACTTGTAGTCATTTAGTTCAAATACCCATTGACAACATAAGGAAATAAGGAAAAAAAATATAAAAGAGCTTAGAATTTTATTTCATGTTTGTCTGCATGGCATTAATTACTCATCTAAAGTTGCTGGCAAGTTATATTTTCTGTCTGACAGCAGAAATAAAACTTCTCTCAGAATTGTGTATGCTGCAGTCACAATTAGCACGTAAAGTCACCACAGTTCTGCTGCCTGTGTTTAACTGCCTGTTATTTTAAATCATTTCATGGTAGCATCTGTCAAGTAACACTTAATGCAAAGTCCAGCAATGACAAAGTGGCAACATAATCACCTCATTATATGGTGTGGCTCCTGGCCCCAGGAGAAATGCAACCAGTTAATTTGCTTAATGTATTTTTCTGACAAAAAGATCTGCAGGAGTTCTGCTGAAGAAACTTAGGAATGGTTAAAAGTGCTAAAAGATCACAGAAAATTAACTCGGCGCTCTTGGAATCCTGAAGCTTTTCTCAGCTAGAAATATGATGATATTTACTGTAACATTTTATTTCTTGACCATCTTTTACATTTCTGGGGCTGAACTTGATTTGCCAGTCAGCAGAACTGTACAAAATGTTACCCTGAAGTGTGTGTTTATTATGCACCTTAGAAAAGAGGTATTGTATGAATGTTACCAAGAGAAGGTAGACAACTTACTTCATAAAGTAGAAAATTGAGTACTTGTTTGTTTATTTTATGCTACTTTATATTTATATAGACGTGTGCATATATCCACAGCATTGCTTAGTAAATGCATTATGTGTAGAAATAGGGAGAAAATGGACTATTTTAATGTATCAGTGTTTTTTATAAAATGTATGGATACATTAGTAGTTCATAAAACAGTATTTCTCAGAGGAAAGTGTTTTAAGTTATTTTTTACAGTCTTTACCCACTGAGTTGTAGTTTTGAATATAATAATAAATTATCTTGTACTTATTTTGTTGAGTGTGAAAATTATAAATTATAATCTTCTGCCAATTAGCTTTTCTCCTTAGTTGTATTTCGAAGGCATTCATTGCTTTTCTAAAATTCTATTAAGATAAGACAATACAGACTGTTGGACTTATTTGCTTAATTTTCCTTGAGACTATCACACAGTGCTTCTCCCAGTAAGCCAGGAGGAGAGAGAATGTAATTTGTACTTTCCAATGCTTTTGATTTGAGCTGATTGGCATATTCTTTGCACAAAAAGGCTGAGTAAGTTTTATTACAGTACAAACATGACCTTCAGGGAAAAGTTAAAGATAACTTTCCCAAACTTCTTTCCCAAGCACTCCTAAAGAAGCAGTTGAGAAATGGCTGTGCTCAGCTCCTCAGGTGTGCAGCCCTCGTTGGTTGGCTGGCACTGCCATGATCATTCTTAGCAGGCAATTGCTGATATTGAATCTGGAACAAGAACACACAATCAACAAATGAAACTGAAATGCCAGAATTAAGATGTTGCTAGTAAACTTTTATAGCTAATGAGGAGATTTTTGTGGTTGCACTGGTAGTTGCAAGTGGTTTAATGGGATCCTTTCTGGGGTTTTATAGTTACGAGATCATGTGGGTAATTTATTTCAAGCATGTTAATGTGATCTTCATTCTTTTCACCTTTCACACGAGGAGACTCATTACTTTTCTCCAGGGATCCAGTATGATAGACAAAATGTCAGAAATAATTAAAACTGATGATCGCCACAGACGGAGAGATGTTGAGTAGGAATTCAGTCTATCTGGCATCAAGAATTCCCTCTGGAAACTTGAAATGAAATTCTTCCCAGTTGAATTTGGAGGCTTTCTCATCACCCTCATGCTTTCATCAGTTTGATAGTGTGGTACTTCTTTGGCACCCTGATTTATTGGCTCGTGGGAAAGAGGTCAAACACTTTATGGCCTTGCATTGTTTAGGCTGTTTTAATAACTCCCTGGATAGAATGATTGTTTTGTGACAGGAGTGCCTCCAGTTCAAAATCCAGTGTGCTGAAATTTGTTGTCATGGTCCCCAGGTCCTTTCGGCAATAAGAACGATGTTTCTCTGTGCTGTAACTTTGAAATGGCTTTTGATATCAAAAATTAATGTTATTTTAAAACATAAATTGGAAGTATTTGCAAATTTGATGTATGTACTTCAGCAGTTTTACCTTCATTAGAGTCTGGGAAGATTTTCATAAAAGCCTCATAAGCAATAAGGTTTTCTATAATACTAAATAGTTGCATCATACCACTCCACATATACAAAATCTTGGCTCCAGATTTTCTATTCCTAATATGAAGGAATTATAATAGGATATTGCCTTCAAGTGGAATATGAACACTTGGCTCTTAGACTTTTGAAATCTTTCCCTGAAATTGCTGATTCTGTTTCTGAACTCTGCTCGTAGCTCAGGCAAGCTGTGGTTGGTAAGGGCCAACCAAAAAAACCTCTATGAATTGAAAATGAGAGGCTCTGCCATTTTTGGTTGGATATGCTGGGCAAAGGCCATTCAACACATGGTAGCTTTCATTTGCACTTCTGAACTTTTTCCTCACCTATGAGGGACAGATGCCACTTCATTTGGTCATGGCTTAGGGAAGAGCTGCAATTTACAGGCAAGATTTTCAGGACATCTGCTTGTTTGGCACATCTGTTTGCTTCAAGCCTGGAATCACAGTGTGGGCAAGGAGTGATCCAGCTGTGGATCTAGGGATGGAAGAACAAAATTATCAAGTTCTGTTGATACTCTGAGGTAAATTGTGTCCCTCAAATTGTAAGTGTCGGATACTCTAGTTAGATTGATTTGGAATTAATATTAGCAATATGAGATGTATCTTTCAAAGCATAATTGTTTCGGGATCTCCACTGGAAATCTTGTTTCTGTGATTTTTTAGCTAATGTGAAAAGTCTAGGAAAAAGAACTAAGCGTGATACTACTTAAATATTGGTTTTGAAAATAATGTTTACTTTAGCTTCTGAATCTCCCTTCTCAGGGACCAAAATTGAGAAACTCTAAATCCAAGTGAAATGGTTACAAATGTTCTTAATTCCAAATGCATGAGAATCTCTGAGTGCATAAGTCTATTTCTGTCTTTTTAAAATTCATTTCACCTGTTTCATATGAGACCCCTACAGACAAAGCTCGGAAGGTGGAGTATTTTGAAGACTGAAATATTACCAACTTGGTTCCTTGCATACTTAGACTTCTTATTTGTAATATCTGTCATTTTTATTGAAGACTTATTAATACAAGTGAAGTGAGCGTTAAGAATGGTCCTTGCTTCACCTAGAGCTATCAGGGCTCCTTCCCTTTTCCAGCGTTAGGAGTAGTGCTCATTTATCTTGTGATGCTGAATCCCCCTCTTTCACACTTGATGAAGCCTTGCTTCAGGATAAATCTTGTGTCATGCTGCTTCTTCTTTCATAAATGAAATGCTGTTAATAAACCAAGTGCACGCAGGTTGCATGGCAATGCTAGCAATCTATCCTATGTATCTACCTGTGGGTTTAACTGATGTTACTTTTAATTTTGCTTATCAGATCCAACTTCTCTCCCTGTCTTTCTGATGGCTCTGACTGCAGTGGAAATTGATTCTAGCTTTTAAGATCACTTTGTCATTAGGATCGCGTTGCTATATTGAAAACCCACAGATAAAAGGGGCTGATGGACGAGGTGCAAGAATTAAAACTATGCCCTGTTTGTGTTTGTGTGTGAGGCAACAGATCTGCAAGATTGAGTTTATTTTCTCCTTGCTATTGTTAATGCTGTTCTGGAAGATGAAAGTAGAACCTGCTTCTCCTTCAGCATTGTTTTTCTTCAGTGCATTTTCATTTGTGAGATTGTTCACCACTGCTAAAACTTCATGCCCTTTTTTTTTTTTTTTTTGTGAACAAAAAGCAGATCTTTTAAAAAGAAGAGAATATTTATATCTGCAGAGTACTACGAGAGAAATGTAAGAGAAAATGCAGAAAAAGTTCATGAAGTTTTACACTCAAGATGGAGGTGAAGCACCAAGCTTGCAAAAAAAAAAAAAAAAAAATTAAGCTTTGACTAGAGAATATTCAAAAAACATTAAGCATTACTGACAGCCTAAATAGCAACTCCCACTTTCACCCACACACAGCTATGAGCCAGCATTGGTTCATTCTTCTTCCATTTGGAAGCCTAAAATCTTAGCTTTCTTTGCCTTCAAGTAAAGCTTTTGCCACTGCAGTGCTGAAGAATAGATTGTGGGATGTGGTTGAGTTCAGACCTTGAAAAGAAAACAAAATTGCTCAATTAGACCCTCCAGAACAGGTTCATTTGTTGTAGTGAATTACATTGGTCACTGGCTACCAGTGGGAAAGGAAAAGGGAAGGAACAAGGGATCAGACGTTCAGAACAGGTCAGATTAAACCAGACAGAAAGGTTCATGGTGTCATAAACATTGCAGAGAGTGAAAAAGGACTTTGATAGCTGATAACTTAATTATATGCCACTATCAGTTTGGAAGGGCTTTTAAACATGTCCAAAGTGTCTACCAAAATTTCCAGCAGGAGTGACAGCAGATTTTTAAGTAAGGATAAAAATGCAGCAGTCTTCCTGGAATAAGAGTCTGGCAGACTATGATGAATTACCTTATTATAGTTGTTCGCATGACAAATGTACTTGATCAGTGTTTCTTCTTGGGAATAGTTGAGCTTATCCAGAGGCAAAAGTTGAAAGGAAATGGAAGCTAACTAGTAATCCTAAGTGTAATACATTAGAATTTCTAGCAACAGAAGCTGAGAAACCTAATCAATTACGGTGTATGTCAATAAGAAAATAATCTTCGTGTCCCCCATAGTGTTACTTCCTTCATCTGTTGAGTGTTATTGATAGAAATTTCACATACACATACTTTTATAATTGACTCTGAGGTCTACTTAAAGCAAAATGCTGGATAAATAGAAAGATTTAGCTTTTTCCTCAGCTGCAGGAGCAGCCACAGCACTAACTCAGAGTACCTATCTTGTGTACAGAGACTGACTGAGGAATTGAGATCTGTCATCTGCCTGATGACAAATTGCAGGTGACTGTGCTGCCCAGCTTCCCCAGAGAATTTGCAGCCTTGTTTGCCCAGGTTATGAAGCCAGTTTGAGGGCCTGCAGGGGTGCAGTTGCCCAGGCTCTGGCAGCCAGAGCTGCCCTTGCTGTACCCAGCAGGATCCAGCTGACCCAGAGCAGGGCACAGCTGAACCCACGGCCAGGATTGGGAGGAAAAATGTGACAAAGAGTCCTGAGAGCCCCAAGGGGAGAGCAGGAGGAGGTGATCCGTGTTCCCCTGCAGACCCCATGGGAAACCCAATACTGGAGGCAGGGAAAAGCATGAGGAACAAGGAGTGGCAGAGAGGAATTGTTGTGGAGTGATCACAGCTCCCCAGCCTTGCTCCAGTGGAGGAGGCGGAGGATTTGGGATTGAAGAAGTGAGTGCTTTGTGCTTTTTGTCTTTGTTTCTAACCATCCAACTCTGTTTTAACTGCCAATAAATTAAATTAATTTTCCCTGAGGTTTTGTTTGTGGCAAAAAAAAAAAAAGAAAGAAAGAACATTTTTATCATATTCCTTCCTCCCTGTCCTGTTTTGGACATCATCAGCTGTGTGGGCAGCTGGCAGCCAGCTAAGGTCACCTCATCACAGCTTCTCTGTCTTTTCATGTGTCGTGCTATTGCATCTCAATCCAGGCCTGTATCTAACACATACATATTTCCTCTTATTATTTCCCAAGTGTTTCTACATTAACATAAGCCATAGTGTGTAATTTGGAATCATATTCAGACTTTGTAAATACCATTTCTTAAAGTAAATAAAGTGTGTATATCAGTATAGATCGCACACAATAGTTATTAATGTTTTAATTTCTGCATAATTTCAGAAGAAACTCATGGCATAGGACCTAATATGTTATTATTAGAGCTATCCTAACCTGTCGTTTCACAATTTGCCTACCTCACAATTTAAGCATGAAAGTAGTGGAGATCCTACTCCAGAATTTAGAGTTTGCAAATAAGCTTTTAAGCATTGATTTCTCTAAAGGTTTAAATTAGGCTGTTCCCCCAAATTACAGTTGAGAGCCTACATCTGGCCCATCTGGCCTTGAGAAACAAGGCTACAATCCAGTCTGTCAGGACACAGAATCTATGTAATAGGAGTGTGACGTTCAGATGGAGAAAAATCCCAGTTTTTTTGATCAATTAGGTATTTTGGGTTGACTCTACCTTTTGTGGGTTTTTTGTTTTTTGTTTTTTTTTGGTTTTTTTTTGTTTTTTTGTTTGTTTTTTTTTTTTTTTTTTTTTTTTTTTTTTGTTGTTGTTGTTGTTTTTTGTTTTTTGTTTTTTTTTTTTAACTTGGTATATGCATATAAAACACTCTCAACTTTTTTGTTTGGTTAATCCTTAAGCAAAGAATACCTTGTTCTGGTATCTCCTAACACTTCTGACAAGACTGTGCCATAGTAAGTTGATTATTATACTGAAGGTACATTTTTTGTGAAGCTTCTATCTTTGATATTTGTTTTTTTCTTAATATATTATTCCTGTTCCTCTGAATCAGTCATCGGCAATGTTTTTCTAGCCAGCAGTGTGAATTGGGGGCATTTTCCTATGTTTTTAGTTATATATAATTATTAGTTTGTTCCAAGGCATGATTTGAAATTCAACCATGCATGCATGCAAAGAAAAAAGCTTGCACTGTAGTTTATCTTAGCTTTAGAGGACAGATAAGTACATCTGCATCCAAGCTTTCAAAACTCGTCAGAAAATCATTTAATAAAGAAGAATTACTTCTGTTAATGCTTACTTGGCAATTGTGGAAAATAGGAGTTTGTTATTGCATGTGCTTTGCAATACTGAGTACATAAAGTGCTCAGCAAACTTTGTCCTTGATTACATTAAAATAATAGAGTTAATGGGAGATGTAGTCAGCAATTTTGAGAGCAACTGATGATATAACACATTTTTTCTGCTTCTTTTCTTTGATTTGCTCTAGTGTTTCTGTGATTTAGAGGACAGGATTGGGACAGTATTTGGATCAAAAGACATATGAATTTATCCCCATGATTATCTTTCCAGACTTTGCATGAATATGATGCCTCTGAGAAAATTAGCACCTGTCACCTTTTTCAGGAAGTGACAAGCTGTAGGTTTTACTAGGTTAGCTTGATTACTGGAAGAATGTCTCCACAACTTATAATAAGGAATTCTGTGGGAACATAAGCAGAAAGTGTTTACTCAAGCACATTGTTGTTTTTTTCTTTATGGGGAGGAAAAAGAAAAAGGAAAGAGCCAAGTATCTTTTCCTCCACAAGAACCAGAAGGATCATCACCCTTCTATATAAACATACTCCTGAAGGCTTACAGATCATCTTCTTTAGACTCACCCATGCTTTGTCTTACTGCTTTTCCTCTTACCATAGGTAGCTTTGTGAAGTGAGAAGTGAGTTCTTGCATTCTTTGGTTAGAAAAGTACCATTGCAGTAGCTGTCATCTCTACTGAGAACTTAGTACATATCTAAAGTAATTTAAAAAATCTGTCTGAAAATTAAAATGTTCTGTAGTTTCCATACCAACATTTGATTGGTGTTCTTTTTTGATCCATCTGCATGTCAAGCAATATTTAAGGTGGATTGAAAGATAGTGAAGGCAAGTGGGGGTTCCTTGATGTAGCTGAGGACAAAACTGCAGCACTTTACCCAGTTTAGGATTGATTTCATATCATAACTGGGCTCACAATGTCATTTGGGTTGAATTGTATCAGAGTACAACAACAAAAAAAGAATTGTTAGTTTCCTGCAAGGTCTCCTATGCCTTTTTCCCAGGAAGACTTTTATAATTTATACATTTGCTCCTTCTTTTAGTTATTGAATATTTTTCTGTCTCTTTATGCGGGGATTTTTTTCTTATATTTATAAAATAACAACATTTCAAATTGCCAGTAAAGAGCAAATGCATGCATTTAAAAGCAAACCAGAAAAAAAATTGACTGAATTTGGTTTTGTTTGTTTTTACTAGATCTTGTTGTGCAGAATTATTTATTTTGTCCTTTATTTCAGATATTTATCTTACTGATGTGTGTAGCATAAATTCAGTCATATGGTACTTCTGTTGAAATTTTGACAAAGCAGTTAAACAGAAGAGTGGGTAAAGCTGCAAATTAATTGAATGGATATACTTGGGTCTAATGCTTCTTTAGCTGTCATTTGCTTGTTTTGTTCTGCTTAATTTAACTGCTTTTCAGCTCATAAACTTCAAAGTCAACTCAAAGTTGAGCTCAAGGAGAATTCGTATGATGCAAGCAGGTCTGATCAGCCTGAGAGCTGTGAGCAAGGCTTGGATCTGTGCAGACTGCATAACTGTAGTGAAGATGTAAATATTTATGGTTTTGTATTCCATATTTGAGCTCAAAGGATTAATTTATAGTAAGAAATGAAGGAGATGGTTAGGACAGAATATATAAAATCACTATTTTAAAATTTTAAATGTCTTCTGTTTTAAGGGTAGGTAATTTAGTAGTTTGACTGATTAGCAGTGATCACAACTTAAAATCATGAGTTTTTCCCATTACTGTGGATTATTTTATAATGGATTTTCCTAGCTGGGTTTTTAGAACAATATATCTGTTTATTCAAGGCTACTCTTGTATTCTGCTATTGGTGTAAGACTGCTGTTGATTTCTAACTTGTCCAATATTTGTTGAACTCAGCTTGCTCCTGGTTCATTGATCATAAAACATATAACTTTCAATTTACACCTTAGTTGTAAAGCTCTGATCTCTCTAAATCATATGGAAATGAACTCTAAACCTTTATAAAAATCTCCAGCGATGCTTTATCCTTATGCCATTCCCTGTTTCTTCAGTGTACATGACACAGAATTCTTATTTGGACTACTTTTCTCTGTTCCTTTGTGTCAAACCAGAGCAGGTCAGTGCCCTTTTGCTTTCCCACACTAAAGCTATTTTCTTTACTAATTATTACATTTAAATCACTTGTTGCTCATGAACATCTGCTGCTTAGTTTCACAACTGAAAATACAGGGTATAATATTATACTCTATTTTTTTTTCTTTTCTCTTACATATGTCCCAGCTACTAAAGCCTGCAGATGTTTTTGTATTTAAGATGACAGCAATAAATCCCTGTGTTCACCCTTAGAATCTGTTTCTCTTTTCCAAAGACCGTTTTAAGTTTTCTCTCACATGACCTGTAAGAAACTGTTCTGGTGGCTGCAGTTGTGAAACAGAGTAGAAACAGAATAATACACACAGAATAATACACACAGAATAAATCCTAAGTTAAACATATTTTGGATTCTGCAGATTGATAAGAAAAGTAGAGAGGAACAAGAAGAGGGATGCAACAGAAAGAGTCTAACTCTGGAGCTCCTCTTTTTGTGTCTTAGACAAATGGCATGGCCACTGAATAGGGAGGATTTTTGGAACTGTGACTACATTGGCAGTAGCAGAACTTCCACGTGGCAAAGTCTTCCTTTCTCAGAACCTGCTTGACTTGCCCTGATGGAAGCCCATTTTTATTTTTTTTTATCTTGAAATATTTTCAGATGACAGCACTTTTGCATCCTTCTTTAAAGTGTTTCACAATCTCTAAATAAAATACATTAACATTTTAAGATCTAAATACTTTGTTGTTTAACAAAACCTAAGAGTTTATATTCTTTATAATTCTTCAAGTGTAGTAAAACCTTTACTGGAAGTTGTGAGGATGAAGCCAAGCAGCTTTTCTCTGGAATAAAATCTGGTAGGCAATAGAAACCATTTACCATTGGGAATGTTACCATTTCCCCCCCTTCTTTTCCATCCCAAGACCATCACTCAGCCCAACTGTGTCACAATTATCAAAGAACATCTACAAAGATAGCTAAGTTAGTTAGTTAGTTATTAAAAAGATAATGAGCTCAACAGAAGGAACGGGAAAGGAATTAGTTTTAAAGAAAGCTCTGTTCCACAGGTTTTGATAGCAGGGGAGGGAAAAAAAAGTTAGTTTTGCTGTCCCATAGCTGTTCACCGAGAAAATCACTTAAGTTGCCTAATGGATAAACAGAATTAGGTTAAAGGAAAGGTTGGGATCATCTGCCAGCAAGGCTTTCTCCACTGAGAGTTGTCACGCTCTCTGTTGTGCCATTTCAAGCATCGCTATTACCAGAAACTAACCCAGACCTGTCTAAATGATCTAGTTTAAAAAGCAAACAGAAAACTGTTTTTCAGGTTTAAATGGTTTGAAGTGTAGAGTGGGGAATGTCACTGAGAAGTTTTGGGTCAGTGCATGGCTGCACAAACAGAGCATGAGGAAACTGCAGCATCTGGGGGGAGAAAGGGAGAAGCAGATCCACAGCTCTTGGTGCTAGAAGAAAATGTACCCAACCTGTACTCGCTGGATGTGTCAGTAATAGTGGGCCAGGACTAGTGAGAAATACTGTACTGGTGGATTTTAAATCATCTGAAAACCTTTGTGTGTTGAAGACATAATAAGTTGGATGGGCTTGGGTTCATTTTTGCTGTGTTGCTCATAAGAAGTTGAACTAAATTTCAAACCAAAAATTTTAAATCATTATATAATAGCTGATGGTTTATGGCTGCAGCTCTAAACAAATGGATATATTGTTTCCTTTTTGTCATAAGGAAAACTTTTGTCAAAAGTAAACAGTTCTGTAGTCTTGGTTGAGACTCTAATAATCCACACAAGTGTTAATAAATAACTTGTAGGAAGAAACTTTCAGTTTTTCCAGAAATCCATATATTCCATAGTTCAAGCAGTTGAAAGAACTTGTAATTTATTTGTCGTTGGCATCATTAAGGTGATGTTACTTTGCCTAAAAGAATCTACGTCATCTAAAGGTTAAATTGCTTGAAAACATATGTACTTACTAGTTTATAAACACTTTACAAACAGGAATTGCCACTACTACTTCAGACATTCTTTTAGCTTCAAGGTACAACTGACAAAAACTTATGGGATCTTTCTCATTGTTGAAAATGAAAGTGGAAGATAAAATGAAACCAAAGTATTTTTATAGCATTGTTACACCAAAAAACAAAGACAAAAACAAACAAACAAAACAAAAACCCAAACAAACAAAAGAACAAAACAAAACCAAACCACCAAACCACTGTAGAATGAGGTTTATAGAAGCCTTTGAATTTCTAGTTTCAAAAAAAAGGGTATATATATGTACATTTGTACAAGTGATATACACTGGACAAAGTTTGAAAATGAAGAACCTGAACTATACCAAGATAAATGTAAACATGGAACTTGGATTTTTACATGGCTTTTAACATTCTTTGATTGAAAACAGAAAGCTTGTAATCATCTAAGGGAGAGAAAATGACAAAGGTGTGAAAGAAGATGATGCCAAATATCTTGGATAGATTTAATACTAAAGGCCATTTACCACTAAATAGTCAAAACTGAATTTGTTGGTTGTATGTAGTTCATTTTTCTTTAATTTGCAAAATGTATGATTTGAACAATGCTGTGAAGTAATCTAAAACAATTTCTCTTTTGTGTTCTAGGTAAGAGAATATCAGGTTTCTCACACTATAATCAGACTACAGCAAGGTAACATATTTCAGGTATCTGAAGTCTATGATGGGAATATAATTGTGTGTCTGTGTGTGTGAACATCAGAGTCCCTTCCATATGAAAAGTGTCTGAATCAGTAAAATATTTGATTTCCAAATGAGAAGTAGCCAACCTTAGCAGATACTTAACAAACCTTGAAAATATATTAGAAAAAAAAAATATTCTCAGCTACTATTCTGCTTTTTTTTTCTGTGAAAACTATTTCATTCATATTGCTACCATACTAGATGTATTTTATATGTATTTTATATGTATTTATATGTATTTTATATAGATGTATTCTATATTTACAAAGCAAGGATAAGGCAACAATATTGTCACTTTGTGAAGTGATTTTGAAAATTAAAAGGAAAAAAGGAATAAAAAAATTGTTTGATGCAAATAGTAACAAAGTATGGAGTTGCACATGTAGTTCACAATATCAAGATTAATGTCAAAAGATCCTGAAATACCATTGTGCCATAAGGATGCTTCATAGTCATTTCTGCTTGTAGACAGTATTTATAGGCTGACATTTTGCTAAGAGGTGGGATTGGTACAGCTTGGCTGTGCTGCAAAGACTGATGTGCTCAAGCATCCAAAATACTTTTTATTTCAATTTAAGTTAATATTGGATATGGACAACTCTAAAAACAAACCAAACAAGCCTCGTTTCCTTTTACATCCTAGGTGTTATTCAAGATTTATGGATATTACTTCTGTAAGAGTCTTGTATTTTAAACAGACAACTGAACCTCATTTATTTATTAACCTGGGATTATTGACACAATATACAATGGATTACAGTAGCTTCAGCCAAGATCAAGTTCTAGAATGAACAGCTTTCTAAGAGTCTCCTGGAAAATATAATTAAAATTGTTTCATGTTTTTCCCCTCACCAACAACCTGTGCTTTTCTGGTCCTTGATGTGGCTGTTTTCCAGCAAGAGTAGAGTGTCGCCTCTTGAAAACAACTGGAATATTTCAGGGGTCTTTGTTTCCTTGATTGCATCCTGCCTTTAAAAATGCAGCTTTAAAATGAATGATAGTGCCGGGGTATCCTTAATAATATTGTATTCACATTTGAGCAGAGATTTTTTTTTTTTTTTTTTTTTTTTTTTTTTTTTTTTTTTTGCTGTAGCTGCCAGTATCTGCACTGTTGGATACTGGGATACATAAAATCCTGCAGCTACACAAAGACAAGTAAACAACATAAATCCTTTACTGCTAGACAGAATGGTGTGATGAATCTAAATGGCTTTTTAAAGGTAACGTTTGCTGGGATGTCCAGAGGTTTCAAGATTATTTTGCTAAATCACCCAGAGTTCCATGAATAACTTTCGGATGGGAAGGTCTTTCCTTGTCCAGCTGCATTTTGAATGCCTTGTCAGTGCCACTGGATCAGCACAAGATTGATAATTATTTGGTGTAGTAACATCTGTTGTTCTGCAACATACTTCCAGCAGATGCTCTTGCTTTAAATGTAATATGCTATTTGTTTTAATCTTGGAGCACGTTACCTGTAGCAGATGAATGGTACTAAAGCTGAGCTGCAGGTTTGAAACCATGGATTGTGTATCTCTGATCTGATTGATACCTGTAAATTGTGCAGAGCATCATTAAGTTTGATAAGGATGGCAGTTGGAACAGTTTCTGATTTATTCCTCAAATTGGCATACAGAATCCTTCTGACTGTAGGGCAATTTGTGCTTTCATATTTTCTTTTTATTTCCTTCTCTCCCTCCCATCTCTCCCTGCCCCATCCTTTTTTTGTTCCTGGTGAATCCATGAAACTGCATAGGCACAAATTTGTCACTGTTTTTGCCTCTCACACCACATGAAGAGCTGTAAGGAGAGAAATGTTAAGTGCTCAACTCTGTGACCTAATTGACTTTGAATACATATTATGCTGGCAAGTGGTCTAGACTAAGATCATTTTAAGATAATCAGTGTTTCCTTCTTTATGTAAATGCATGATAGTGCATATTTATTTAAGATCAAATGGGGATGATACCAGGCATTTCAGTAGTAAAAGGAAAGTTTTTGGTAAAAAAAAATGACCCTTTTCCAGCGGGAATGCTTCGACTAGAATATTTTACAATGCAATGCTCTTAAATAAGTTTGCACAGCAGGCATCCCATATTTCTTGGTGTTAACAATCCACTTGGAAGTACCATTTCCTATTTCCAAGGAGTGGCTTGCTATTACTTGTATGCAAATCCTGTTTTCTGTTGCAGAGTTACAGCAATCAAGATAGTCTCACATAATGATGGCATCTGCTGAATGTTGTTAAAATTCTTCATTCGAGCATAGGAAAAAAAAAAAAAGGTTGCTGTAGATGTTTCTTTGCATGTTGCTGTCTATTTCACCACTGAGCAACCTGAGGTTACTTTCCTGTGTACATTTTTTTAGTGACTGAATTTTTTTTAGCCACAATAACTCTGCAGGATTGTGTTTGACCCAAAGAGAGTGCAAGAAGCTGTATAAGGCAATTTATCAGTTCCTTTTCCTGTGTCTTTCTCCACCCTGAAGTCTTTGTTCAGTACATTTGCAATACCTGTTTTAAAAATTTGATCTCTTTTTAGGGCTCTGTGGGGAAGCAGAAAATTCTAGAATTTCTTTGACTGTAGGTAGTTCAGTCCAGGCTTTATATGGGTGTAGTTTTGTTTTTGGTTGTTGTTGTTTTTTGTTTGGATTTTTTGGTGGTTTTGGAGGGGTTTTTGGTGTTTTTGTTTTCTTTGACAAATATTAACTCTGTTTCTCTGTCAAGCAGATATTTATGTTATAGGATCTGTCTTGGGCTAAATAGTCATCTACTGTGTTGTGGTCTAAACCCAACCAGCAACTAAGCACCAAGTCATTCATTCATTCCTTCCTCCCTCCCAGCAGGATGGAGGGAGAGAATCAAAAGGGTAAGAGTGAGAAAACCCATGGGAGTTGAGATAAAAAGAGTTTAATAATTGAAATTATTAATAATAAGAATCTGATTATTTGATTATTTGAGATGCTATTAAAGTTCTTAGGAGATCTCTTGCTTTGGGTCCATTAAAATTAATATTGGTTTTGAGCAGTTTGATGAAATAGCATATTAATGCAGTATAATGTTATATAAAGCTACATGATGCTTAACCAAAACTACTCAGGATAATTTGTGAACAATAACTATTATAATCCATTAGCCATTATTTCCAAGGCAATTCTCAGTCACTTTTAAGTTGTGACAACAGTTTGTGCTGTAAATTGTTACATGAATTGCAGAGATTCTTGGGTTTTATATCATTTTCACATACAACTATGCTATAAGCACTGTTTTTATAGGTGAGGTTATGTTAGGGCAACTTGGATTTTTGTGTATTTACCTATTGTGAATGGAGGTATGGTTCCTTTGTGATAAAAATGAGTAGGGATAATGGATAATCCCTCCTTTTAAGGTGCATCTCTAGTTTAGGAAAAAAGTCATTAAATATAAGACTTGAATTCACAAGTAAAATAAATTACCTTCAGTGTAAAAGATTTCTTACCAGTACAGGGCTTAAATGAAATTTAGGACTATAAGTAGATTTATGAGGTTAAAAGCACATGGAATTTCCCCTTCCTGTAAACTGGCTTTGCTGTGAATGAAGAGGGAGTTGTGCAGAAACACTAATATAAGATTAAATTGTTAAAGCACACACCTGTATTAAATATG
The DNA here is from genome assembly GCA_013398715.1 of Nesospiza acunhae. NCBI lineage: Eukaryota > Metazoa > Chordata > Aves > Passeriformes > Thraupidae > Nesospiza > Nesospiza acunhae. The sequence goes on from VZSU01001019.1 coordinate 1,072,746, forward strand.
CATGTGGTATCACAGGAAAGGTTATGTGGAAACTGTGGGGCTTCTTTTGGCAAACCTTCTTTTTGTACTATATTTTTCAAAATTTAACATTTTGCATGATGGTTTCTGTGCGCATTTCTTAAATCGATCGCCAAATTAAGGTTTTCTTACGGAGAGCGAATAATTAAAAAGGAAAAGAACAAAATTCTAAATTGCCTATGACATCAGTTACAGTGAGAAGAATAATTATATCCTTCAGAAGTGTATTCCACAGAATCACAGGGTAGTTGGGGTTGGAAGGGACCGCTGGAGATCACCCAGCCCAAACCTCCTGCCAAGGCAGGGTCACCTCAAGCAGGTGACACAGGAACATGTCCAGGTGAGGTTTTAATATCTCCAGAGAGGGAGAATCCACACCCTCCCTGGGCAGCTGTCCCAGTGCTCTGCAGCTCTCAAGGTAAAAAAGTTCTTCCACATGTTGAACGGAGCTCCTGGTGTTTTGTTTTATGGCCATTGTTCCTCACCCTGTTGCTGGGCACCACCAAAAACATTTTGGCCTTGTCCTCCTTTTTGAGCAGTGATCTGGAATGGTTTGTCTGCTCCTTAGATTGCTGGCAGGGTAACCCCGAATCCTCGGCCAGAATTCCTCAAAAAGCAATGCCCCATTGCATTGTCCTTGACATGGGAGACATTGTTGTATCACATTTTATCTTTTAGGGNAAGCTGAAGCAAAGCTCATTTCTACAGTGATCAAATTAGTCAGTAGAAAAGCTGGCAAAATTACTGTACTGTTGTGATAATAAAGAAAAGCACATTACTTTTCAAACTGTACAATTTTAGTAGAAATAAAGCTAGAAAGCTAAATCAAAACTGTTTTCATATCAATCAAACACCAGTTAATTTTTAATGAGATTATTTAAGAAGAAACCTTCACAATTAAGCTGCTATTAATGCATTAAAAAGTAAATGCAAATATGTTGCTTTCCAGATCATAGAGTTTCAAATCAAAAAGCAAATTCTAGTGGAATGCAGTCAACTAATTTTTCCTCATCTGAGTAATTCAGCTTTTCATCAGTCTCTTTTTGTTCCCCTTGATTTGACTATTCAAAAATTCTGTTACTGTCACCCAGTCATAATTTTTGTGCTCTTTTTCCTCTATTTTAAAATTTTGTTTGAAGAAGTTCAGTGTAGTAAAGAGCAACACTATGGTGTGTTTTTTCATGCCTTCTGGGTGTTCCCACACAGGTGACATGAGGATTGAAGGCACAGATCTCTGATGAAACTGCTCAAGCCAAACATGTAATGTTGGTGGTGTTTTTTGTGTTTAGATCAATACAAAATTATTTGTGAGTGAATGCAGAAAATATCTTAGCAGTCTTGTCTAAGGATGTTTTCCTCTTCAATTATTGTTCCTCATGTGGAAGATGAGTTGGAGAATAAAATTATTTACAAATAGGTGAATAAAATGCTCTAAGAGACCCAACCCATAACTTTTTAATGTTATATTTCATTATCTAAATCTGCATACGCAGAGCTTTTTTTTTTCCAGAATATTCTTGCTATTTTTGTTGAAAAATTGGCCAAATATTTCAATTATTGAACAGAAATATATCAGGCTCCAAGGAAACCTACCAATAATTTTTGTATTGTCGGAGAAAAATCTGATGAGTTTATAAGTATTGCCACTTGAAGAAGTAAAAGGGGATTTTTTTTTCCTTTCTTTTTTTTTCTTTTTTTTTTCTTCTTATATGTTCTGCTCTAAAAATCCGAGGAAGACTCTCTGCTGAAAACTCTTCTGCGAAATGTTATTAATTTCTTCATTTTTCTTTGGAAGGAATTAATCTAAAAAGAGTTGAGCTCTGGCATAATATGAAATATCAAGGAATTGAAACCTGAAAGGTGGCTACTACTCCTTAAGATGAAAACTATGCATTGAGAACTAATAGCAAATGTTTTATATTGTGGTGCAAAACTCCTCAAATAGTTCCACCCACCAGTCACCTTTCTTCATTAAGTATTCTTTGTTGGTATTTTCAGAGCAGAGTGATCCTGGCCCTGTGCAGCTTCAACGCTGACAAAGGAGCCAACGACAGCTCCTCAGTGATTTTCAGTTAATCAGTCTAATTACCTTTCACTCCCTGGCAGTGGCAACATCAAGCTTGTGAAGGAAAACTCCTTGAGAAATATCCAGGTTTCTCCTGTTGTGTTTTCTTCAGGCAGGCTCTGTTGCAACAATTCATTTTAGCATTTACTTCATCCACTCCTCAAGGTGACAGGAGGTACCAACCTGTTTTGATGCCCTCTGAGGGATGGAGCTGGGTGCTGAAGAGCTTCCCTGAGCTGCAGTCTAGTAGTGAGGATGGAATTTAAACCCTTGCCTTACAAGACATGAGCTTCAGTGGACCAGGATTAGAATATCATTGAATATTTTGGGTTGGAAGGAACTCATAAGGATTATTCAGTGCAAGTCCCTGCTTCTCACTGGTCTCATCTTGTCTTCATGTCCCCTTATCCTCACAGAGGCTGAGCCTTTGGACAGTGAGGCAGTCTGGCACTGACCTGGCACATTTTAAATTCAACCAGCAGTAATTTAAATCCACATTTTTACATTAGACTTGCCCAGAGGTGATGAGGGAGGGTTTTCAGAGTCTGTGCTGTCTGTTCCAGGTTTGGCCACATTTCATTTTTGTGGATGCTCACATGGCAGCCATTGGTTAATATGTCTGTAGATGTATTATCAGTGTTTTATCTTTCTTCATATAACCTTACGACTTAATTAGTATCTCCTGGTTCAGTGGCAGCTCATAAAATTTTATTTTGTCTTTTTTTTACTTCTGTGGCCCTCACTGTTCTTTCACAATTCTGGCAGATGTTTGTGTATTGCTCCCTTAAATCTGCCTTCTTCTGTCATTTTAATTTTGCTGTAGTTGAATTTAGTGATAACAGGTAGAAGGGAAGTAAATTTTTTGTTAACAGTGCAAACCATCAGAGGATGAAAGCTAGTAACAGTAAACACAATTGCAAAATTTGTAATATTCAGACAAAAGTTAGTAGATGAGTAAATAAACCTGAAATCAGAGATCCTTCTCTTTACCATTACCTGGCCTGATCTGGATAGTTAGTTATTTTTAACATTTATTTTTGAAAATTGATTTTCTAGATGACTAAAAAAGCCTATGCCAGGAACCAAATGATTTGTGTTCTCCTGAGTGATGTATTAGATCCACATTTGTCCCCATTTGTGAAACCTTTGCTTTGACCCATTTATTTTGATTCTCTTCTCAGCATGTTTTCACAGGCACATAAACAATTCTAATAACAATAATACGTGTAAAGAAAGTACACCAAGATACCTCAGGTGCTCTGTTTAGATAGAATATGCGTCTAAATTGATTCAGAAGTAATATGCACTTTGGCAAAGTGCCACGACTTTCAGACTTATCTGTAGGAAGAATCGGCAATGGAAAATAATCAAGAGAAAGAGAAGACAAAGAAATCCATATTGTCTTTTTGTGCATGCTGAATTAAAAAAAAATTGTATAAAAGATTGTGTTAAAAAATTGTATAATTTTATTGGAAATGCAGAATTATGCAAACCAGCATATTCTGTTAACCATCAGCAATATTAATTCAGGCCCTTCGTGTGATGCCTTCTGTCCTCTGTATTTGAGTCAGTGGTGGTGAGTTTGTACACGTAGATGCAGGGAAGTGTATTTGGGACTATCCCACCCAGCCTACTGGTTGTGCATCACACTGGACCTTGTACTTCTGCCCTCAACAATCCCATAATTTCCAATTAGAAACTGGGGATGGTGCCAGTCCCACAGTCACCATGGGGGAACAGCTCTGCAGCAGCATTGCCCCTGTGCCTGTTCATAAACTGATGTCTGTGACCTGCACATTCTCCCCAGGGTGTTCAACACCCCGTGGCATGGACAACTCTCTGCCTGTCCTCAGATTCCCATTCCTTCTGGTTTTTACCTCCTTGGGGTAGAAGATAAACCTCTGCCAAAACCTGGAGGATGTACCAAATCCGCCACTATCTTAAAAGTGGGAATGAGTCTTTGGGAGCAGTAGGAAACCTGAGAATAAAAATCTGTCAAAAGAATAATGTTCTTTTTAAAGAGCTCTGTGCACATGACAATGTGATAACTTGCTCTGTCATGCACATTTGTGTATATTGTCTGTCATATTTGTTATACACCTTAAATCACACAGAATGTTCTTGTCTCTCAAGGTGCTCTTTAAAATGCTAACAATATTTTTAATTTAAAAGTGTTTGAGATAAACCCTCATAGTTTAACATATAAAGTACTATATTCAATGATAATTTTATTAGCTTTGCAAGGCCTCTTAATTCAATATAAAATCATAAACACTACTTTTTTTCCAGTTTTTACATTTGTGTAATTCCACAAAAAATCCTGGTAGATTTTTTGAATGCTGTTGCGTCTGCCAAGCATATGTATCATAAACAGTGTTGAAGGACAAAATCTCAGTTTTTATTGATTGGCACAGCCTAAGTAAAGCTAGAGAATGAGCGTCAGCTTGGGGTGTGGCCCAACCATTCTAACAAAGCAACTTGCTGTATAAAAATCGATGGATCACTTCTCTTACTGCACAGTCAGTATTGCTGTTGTTTAAAGTTGGCTATAATGTACTTCAGTCACTGATCAGTAGCCAAAGTAAAGCTCCTTAATTTTTTGCCTTCAAAATGAAGCATGCAAAGGATTTTTCTGATGCTCCTTTTCTTTTTTTTTCTTTTTTTACTTCACTGTTACTGTGTTTTACTCAGTGAACAGTTGGAGAAATGGTTTCAGTCTATAAAACCGCAGTATTCACTGGAAGGATATCTGTATCTTGAAGTGTTTCTCAGTTGAGATTGTTACCTCTAATTTGCGATTTTTGCAGTAGTTGTCAACTACAAGATACTCATATATTAACATGAAAAATAGGCTGTAATTTCTAAGAAATTGTAAAGGATTTATGTAATTCTTGAGAAATTAGATATGTAATTCTGAAGAAATTAACTTAGAGATCCTGGTTACTTTTTTTTTTTTTTGTCATTAAGTACCTTGTGCCTTTAGTGCCTTTTCTCCTCCCCTAAAGGTATAGCCTGATAAAAAATGGAGTAGAGTTCATTAAACTTCTGTAATGAATTGTTTCTCTTGAAAACAAGAGAAAATTGCTGTGTCCTGAATACAAATCAGATCCTACATTTATAGAAACAAGTTTAGGTTCAATCAGAGGTTTCACTCCAGTAATTTTTTTCATTATTCAAGTTAGTGAAGACTTCAAGGGCTGTGTTTTTGAGTAATTTTTTTAGTAAATACCTTTGTTTGGCTTTAACAGAGGCCATCTGTCTTTTCATTCTTGTTTCCAGACTTCTTTGTTGTTGATGCTTCTTTCCATGTGTGACCTTAGAGACATCCTTCCATTTCTGGAAATACTGAAGAAATAATTTCTTCACATGCAGAGCATTTAATGCATTGCAAGTCCCAGCTTTGGGAGAAGAACTTTTGTTATTTACAAAGAAAATTAGTTTTATGTTTTCCTACTTTTACTGCCAGTTTTTTGGTTATGAAGTGCCCATGAGCACATGCAGGACACACATATTCCCCATTTTGTGTTTTATTGCCCAGACTCTGCTTCTTTGACCCTTTTAACCCTGAAAAAGTGGCACTGGGTGAGAAGCTGGATACTCTGTTCTGCTCTGACGTGTGCATGTACATTCAAGAACACATTTTTATCACAACTGAATTATTTGCCTTTTTTATAGCATACAGCTCTCATTCATTAGGTCATTTGCTTCTGTGTTAAGGCTGGCACCAGGCTTTAGTGATAAAAGCAAACTGAAGGTGAGCAATCAAAGAAACGCAGGTGCGTGTAGCAAAAGCAGCAACTTTGTTCTCTGAAAAAATGATATGACTTTGTGATAGCGGATTTAGCATGTCTGTTCAGTAAAACAAAGTGACTCCTGCAGTGATAAGTCCTCTAATGGTAATGAATGGTGTTTGCTCTTGAGGGCTCTTTGGTTTTCACTCAGCCAGGATGGCTGAGCACCTTGTGAGTGCATGCCTGCTCCAGGGGAAGGAGAGGGAGAAGGAAACAGGAGTCTGCTTAATGGGAATGTTTACTTCATTTCCTCAGTCAGAGTTTTCTGTGGAAGAAAGCGTTGGAGGTTGAGCTATTCAGACCTTGACAGGTTATATATCCCCTCAGCTCCCATTTAATTAACGGAAAAGAACTCCGAACAATATTTTGTTTTGAGAACCTTCACAAGAAGAGGTGTCAGAAGCCGAGCCTATTATCCACCTTATCTCCTCTCTAATCTTCTGTCTCCTCTGCCCATCAAGCACAGATTCAGTGCCTCATCTTCCCCTTTGGTGCATCCTTCTGACCCACAGGGTCTGCTTCCATCGTGATATGGGTCAATCAATCAGTCATGGATGGATTGCTGACTGCACTGCAGGAGGTTAAAATGTTTCCCAGGCTTCAGTGGTGGGATGAGAGAGAGGAGGCAGGGGAAGTCTCAGGTAACATACATTAGTGCAGAATTTCACTCAAAGGGGTGTTTTAATTTAAATACTTCTATTAAGAGTTTAATAGAGTCGTAGCTTCTATCCCCACTGTGCTGACACGTAACTATTTTTCTCCCCCTGTCTCTTCGCTGAGACACTATTTACACTCACGTCTTCTCAAAAAATGTCTTTTTCCTTGGATTAGTAGAGATATACTGGAATTGCTGTATATCTATTGTAAGAATTCAAATCATAATAGGAAATATTTTTGCTTTCAGAAACAAGCATGTGGAAGAGTGATGCTTAAAAATGAAAGAGGATTTTGTAGGCTTCAAGGACAACTATGTGAGGGCAAGCAGTATGCAAAATTGTGTTTACTAAAAGGAGTAGAATGAAAATAGTAGAGACAAAGGTAAAGAGTAAACATGCCTCATACCTCCTTGAAGATAGAGTCAGTTATATCTCATTGAAAAGACGTCTGAAATTAAATTGAGCTTTGCTGTAAAGTAGATAGCTGAAATTATAGGCAGGTACTGCAGAAAACATGACTTGGTAGTAACAGTGAGATACTATGGAAATGTAGGAGAAAATATTGGCAGAGAAATATTAATTTTAGTAAATTAGTAGAAAGAACCTAGTAAAGAAGCCTGTCAAAGTGTCACAGAAACACTTCTACCATTTCTGTAAGTGGGTTAAAACAATTCTGCAGATTAGTATTTCCTGGTATGCTCATGTTTTCTCAAGACCAAATCTGAGTTTCCTGTTGTGTTCAGAAAAAAGAGTTTTTCATAGGCTCCCTGTACATATCAATGGCTTCTGTATCAAATAAATAGTGATTGGATATTCAGCTTCTCCTCCAAGCATTAACTGTCTGGAAGATCCCAAGCCTTCACTGACAGTCTGGCTAAGGTCTATCAGCAAATTCCTGAACACTTGTACATTCAGTTACTGTTTGCAAAGTTTATTTTAGCTGTTGGATAATCTCATCCACAAACATTATGCTTATACATACACCCCTAAAGTACTCTTAAAAAGAAGTTGTGTGTGAGAGACTAAATTTGGTCTTGTTCCTGTAACCATTCTGAAGCAAGTGTGGAATTCAATTTCCAAGTGCCTTCACTAGTGTATCTAGCCAAATTCTGAACAATTATAAGGCATAACAAGCCAACATGAGGCATTTAAAGTCATTTGCTTTGTGTCTCTATAATGTTTCAGTGTGATCAGGTAGATTATAGAATGGAGTTTGTCAGTCTTCTGCCTTGTTTGACACAGGTTGTCAAATATATATCATTATGGAGAATATGTTTATGATATAAATTTGGGGAGTATTCATTCTACTAAACCAGTAGCATCCCTGGTCTGCTGAGAAATAGGAATTACAGGACAAAATCCTCTTCTGCCACCAGGAGGGAAATGAGGGTTGCTCATTTTGAAGCAGAGGAATAGTGGGGCAAATTGTTGTATAGACTTGGGTCTTAATTTTAAGCAGACTCTTGACATAGAGTCTCTGCAGAAGGAGCTGTGCATGCAGTTGTGAAGAAAATACGGAATTTTTCAAAAGTTCTACAAGTGATGTTGGAACACCAGGTCTCCTGCAGGTGTCCTGTGCTTGTAGGCACTGTCTGCTATTCTTCAACCTAAAACGTGCCTTTGTTTTTCTTTTTTCTTTTTGTACCTCCCCGTAGTATTTGTTACCTCTTTACTCATTTTTCTTTTTTCCTGACAATAGCATTTGACTTGTAAAGAAGGCCTGTGTGTATCATGGGAATGTGCACATGAGCAAAAGCACCAATAACTCTTGAACCCCTTGTGCAAAGCCAAGCCAAGTTGAGCTATAGTTAGCACTACAGCTCAGCTCCAGCTGGCTAAAATGTCTGTATTTATGGGAATTCATGCTGCATATTAGAGTTCCTATTTCCCAGCTTTCTGTTGTGTCTTTAATTAGTCCTAGCTCTCTTCAATCCATAAATTAAAGGCTGCCCTTTCATCTGTTGACAGGAGCACCAGTTACAAATTTCAGTAGCTGAATCCTGTTGCACTGTAAATCAACATTAGGCAAATAGATTTTCAATTATTGACTGACCAAATCGGCTTATTTTGCTTCACTGTATTGTTTCACACACTGGCAGCATCATTAAATTGGAATTAGCTGGTAGCCTTGAAACTCCTACTGCTTAATTTGTAAATGTGACTTTGCTGTAGTATATTTCAACACAGCCTGGACAGTGTTTTTTTTTTAATTCTTTATTCTTGGTAGATGTGTTAATTTGCTGTCTGTTTCCTATATGGAGCCCCATGCCATGTTTGCCTTACCTTTCATTAGGACTGTAGTTCTGCAAAATGGCCAAAGGGTAAGATCCTGTACTCTCCACCAGGTTTTCAGTGATCTCCATGGAATTCCATGTATGGTAGGGATATGTCTCGCTCCTTTTACATAATCAGACCTGGAGTTCACCTTTGGAAAATACTTTGGGCATTGTGTGAGCATTTCCCTCTTCTGGAGGGCAGATCAGAGGCTGCCTTTGCAGCTGATATCCTACAGAATGCTGCAGTCTGGTATCCTGTGTGCTGTGATCCATGGAGGGGGACATCACTATCTCTTGCTCAATCTAAAGTACTGCATAAAACAGCAAGAAATTCAGGGGTCTAAAATCTTTCTCTGCAGTGTGTGTGTGTGTATGCACACCTACACATGTACATACATACACAGAAATGTAAGAAATGGAGTTCATGATCTCCTCAAGCATGTGGAGTTCATTTTATATTTACAGACTCTTACATTTTATATGCAAATGACTCATTATACTTTAGAAAATGAATATATTAATTTGATTAATTTCTTACCTTATTTAAATCTTTGGAAATGTCACCTGCCATTCAATCTACATGCCAGTTATGACAAAACAACAAATATGACAAAGAGGTGAAGCATTAAATTTCTCCTAATCACAAGACAGACATGACAGGTCTCAGTTTATGCACACAGACATTGCTGAGTGTGCTGAAAATATGGAGATATTTAGCTCCCTTTACAAAACTCATTAGAATAAAACCATTGGTTTTCAATCTGTAACTGAAAGTGGTTTTTTCTGTCTTGTGGAAAACAAACACGGGATTCTATAAATCTTCTGGTGAGACTGTGGACTAGATTTGAGGGTTTTTTAGATAAAGTAAAACATACATGAACTACTGAATATCTGGAAAGTTGGGGAAGGGGATTGTTTGGTTTGGAGTTTTTTAAGTTGATGCTTTGGTGTGGCTTTTTAGAAATTTTGTGTCTGGAGTTTGATGTCTACCAAGGAAAAACAAGTTCCTCTGTGTCTTTATTATATAGTAAATTCCTCTATCCTTGTGTCTTTCCTGGGGTATCCAGTGGGCCGCCTGTCAGCTCCATTATTGCAAGAAGGCTTAGCTCAGTAGTCATTAGCTATCCCTCATGCTTTGCTGTACAATTCTCTTTAAAATCACTTGAATTCAGCATCTTCTGTATAAGAAAACCATATTTTTAAGTGTTAGTCCAGTATTTAGAGCTTTAACGTCTAGATTCAGTTTTCCATACTGGTTTGAGACAGGGCAGAGTAACTACTCCAAAGCTTTATTAGTATGGCACAAATTATTACAGCCTTTCTAGGAATTTTGTGAAACATAATGACTTCTAATGCTTTCAGATTAGTTTGCTTTCTTCTAATGCAAGTGATGCACAATTCTAGTGTGATAATAGTATTAATGTGATGGGTTCTTTACTCTGCTGGAGGCTTGCGGTGCTAAACCTCACTGCAATCTTCTGTTCAAGACATTTGCATCACCAAATGTTTCCTGAGACTGGCAAAACCCTCCATGAATGTGCATTTAAGCTTCATACATGCATGTAGAGATTTCTAACCACATATAAAACACGGCTGCTGATTGAAACAATCTCAGAGTTTTTGAGAAAGTGATTCTAGGTTTGAGTGTTTCATGTATTATTTTCTTTCTTGAACAACTTACTTCTATCACTGAAAATATGATAAGTTAAAATGACCTTGAGTAGAAAATATGCAATGTTTCCTTAGTTAAATATGCATTTGAAAAAGTTTACTTCAAAAACTACTCCATGTGAAAGTAATGTCTACCTACATTAATAGTTTTATTATTAATGGCTTTGGACTATATTATATCATTTAATTGGTGTTTATAAATAGCTTCCTTCCCTGTGGTTATGAAATATAACATTTACCAAACTTCTTCTTTGATGGAATTTACATATGGCACATCATGATGATTAAAAGCCAGCCGTCTTTTCACAGCATGGCAAGAAATAGGATTTGATTTATCTGCGTTGCTCGCCTACCACTTGCTGTGACTGTACTTTTGAAATTTTAATATTCTCATTTCTCAAAAGGAGCTTGTTATGTAAAGTATTATGTAAATATCTTTTATGCTTTGTTTTTGCCTTTCTGTGTAAAAAAAAATTGAAATTTTAATGTGATGAGCAAACAAAGCATGAAGGTGGGAATGAAAAGTCTTAGCCAAAGAGATTTTGTGTCAAAAGAGGCAGATTTATTTATACTTTGAAATCTGAAATAATTTAACTACAGTGTAATGTGAGCAGTGTTTTGAATCCCTTTCATATGAACTACTGGTCAGTAATAATTTGAAATGTGTCACTTCCAGATTCCCAATCCTTTTATAGATTAGTACATGTACAGTGTCTTTTTCCAAGACAAACAAGGGAGTACAAACCTGTTGTGTGTGGGCGGACAGATCCTTTTTCCTGCCCTCCTTCCTCTCGCAAATGACTCCCCAGCAGTAAATATGTGAGTTCAGAGCTCAGGCTGGTCAGGCAGTGATGGGATGACCTTTATGGGATGGAGATGCAGCAGCTCCATCTGCATCTGCTACAGCCAAGCACATTTAAAAGACTAAGGGATTGTGTATTCCTGTTACATCTGCTCAGATTTTAACGCTCCCCCTTTTAATGTTGGCCTTTCCAACACAAGAGATTTGATCAAGGTGTTCTTAAAAATTCAGTGCCACACTGGGAAAGTCTAGTATAAACCTGTTGTCTGTCACCTCCTAATTTTTTTTAAGCAATTAAGCACCTGCTGATTCTCTGAGGTTACACCAGGATTTTTACTTTGATTTTTCTCCATATTTTAGCTCAGTTCTTTTCTTCTGTTGATCAGTTCAGCAAGGGAGCTAAAATGACTTTGACTCTCCTCCTTTCCCCTTCTTGTGAGGCAGCCTGTGCCTACTAAACATCTGCTCCTTAGAAAAATTAAAATCAGGATGAATTAAATGTACTCAGTGCTAAGGTTTAGAAAACTGAATTCAGAACTATGTATCCAATTTAAATAGAATATTGTCTAAAACTGCACACAAGAGAGAGAATTAACCAACGCCTGTACCAAAGCTTTGAAACAGGAGGTGCACAGTGGGTGGTTCATATCAAATGCAACCCACAGATAGATTGGGATTTTTTTAAATTTCTTTTTTTTTTTTTAAGTGTGAGATTTTTTTCTGAGTTGTGAGGTTTTTGTTATTGGGTGGTTTTTTTGTTTGTTTGTTTGTTTTTTGGTTTTGGGGTTTTTTTTGTTTGGTTTGTTTTTTTCTTCTCTTTTTGTTTTAGAGAACCTCCTGAAAACTTTCAAGGTATTTTATGTGCCAAGGAAGAAGGAATAAGTACACCAAGGACAAATTATATACATATATACTCACATATATATATACGTGTCTGTATGTGTGTGTGTGTGTATATATATATATATGCATATATATACACAAATATATATATGTATATATATACATATAAATACAAGTATATGTATACATACATATACATTCACATATATATGTATATATACATATATATACACACACAAAATATATGTATATATTCATATACATACACATATCTATACATAAAATATATAGTTCTGACAGTTTGAACTGGTAAAGGTGAAGAAATACTGTCCCCTGTAGAATACAGTCCTACTCTGATACACCATTAGAAAATAAGAGGAAGCAATCATACCTCTCCCCTAATTTTTAATAGCATATTTCACATACTTGTCAGTTTTCTTCGCCAATTTTTAGAAATTAGCATGGCAGAATGGGTAATTATCAGTTCTAAAAATAACAGATAAAATCATCCCAGAAGTGGAGGCCTGCTGGGGCTGTAAAGCTGGTTAAAATGGGGTTTGTCTTGGAATGCTCTCAGGCCCTGCCCCGTGAGATGTTGTACATCCTTAAATCCTGTTGGATCTGAATGGTAAAAGGGATTAAATGTTCTGCAAGGCAGAGTAAATGACTTCCTGTCTCAGGAAGAATAAACATATAAAACTAGTGAAAAATGTATTTTTCTTGCTCTGTGCATTGTTATAAATGCTATTTGTTTTGATAAACAATATATACAAATAGATTGTAACCACATTACCTTGACTGAAACTTGTTTGCTAACTATAGAAGAAAAAAAAATGAGGATTAGGTAGGACTCCTTAGGATTTAGTTTACAAACTGTAAACTGTAGCAAATCTCCATTTTAATAATTCTTGAAGAAAGCATGACACTCAAGAATTTCAAATTCAGAAGTTTCTCGCTAGCTGGGCTAGCAGTAGTAAACTCAGGCTGTTTCCAAAGAAATAAAAATATTAAGCAACAGGCTGCTCTGTCTTGAATACCAATGGCTTCCAATCTCCAACGTGGTAATTTCAGGCACTTCAGATTTTTTATTTCTTTATCTTTTCAATTAAAAGTGGTATAGAAGACTGTAATTAAGCAAGAACCTCTGAGCTGAACTATTTACTAATTAAGCTAGTAAATAGATTGCCATTTATTTTCTTCAATGCATAATTTCAAATCATGGTGAAGACTTTCAAGGTGTTGGTTGTGTAATGGTAAATTATAAGAGACTTAAATAATTTTCTGTGTCCAAAGGATATGCTATAATGGAAATAAAACAGTAAAAATGACCTACGGTGATCTTTTGTAGCCTTTAAAGAGTATTGTAACAAATTAGAAAAGCCTTTCTTTTGTCTCCATTGTAGCTTTATAAGATGACTGTTAGGATGCTGAACTGGAAAACATTCAATTTCTGTGCAGGCATTTCAAAAAGTTGTTACGCAATCCTAACATTAAGCTGGGATAAATATCTTTTTATTCCAATCATACATTCAATTTTTTTTTGTTGAAACATAAAAAATGAGCTTATCTTCTTCTTGCAGAACAGAATAATTTGTATTTACCATTACTGAGGAGGGCTGTAATTACACTTGTGCAGATTAAGACACTGATGAAAAATGAAGGGCCTTTCATTGCACACGCCAGGTAGGGCACAGACTGCACAAGCGTGCTCACGGTGTTCCCCTGCTGATCTCGGCCATGCCCTGCTCCAGCAGAGGATTTCTTCCTCCCACAGAAGAAAAATAGGTGCTGCAGCGTGTCTGATAATTCTGTGCTTTGTACGTGGGAAACAATGAAGTGCACGTGGTCTCGCAGCGGCAGGAATAGTAACAAACAGATGGCTTTGGTTTGCCCCTGCAGTGGCTGCCCCGTGAGCACAAGTGAGTTATATTTCGCCTTGTTCCTATAAATCTGTTTCACTGCATTTATTCAAGATGTGAGTGGGCACAGAACAGCAGTAACAAGAAGTGTATAAACAAAGCAACAAAACAACAAAAAAAAAAAAACAAAAAAAACCAACCAAAGGACAACCCCCAGGCCTATTATTTCTAATTGTGGATTGCTAAATGAGTGTAGTGCTTCTCAGGACATCTGTACAATGCTGCTAAAATAAAAGTATTGCCTGGCTTGGTCATGGTCTGGATTCATGGTAGCCATCAGCTATCCTGACACTTGGATGTATCTGTCAGGTGTAATTGTCACTGTCATATTTTCTGAAAAATCCCTTTGTCAGGATTTCTTCTCCTGGGGAGCTGAGAAGCCTCAGAGAAAAATGAAAACAATAATAATGTGATTTTCTTCTGCTGTGTTTTGCTGCTTTGGAACGTGGTTTGGACATTGTTTACCAGCTGGTCATTGTTTGATTGGTTTCATGTGAATTGTTTTAACTTAATGACAAATCACTGTCCAGCTGTGTCAAGGCTCTGCCAAGTCATGAGTTTTTAATTAGTATCTTGTTAAGCCTTCTGTATCTTCTTTCTATTCTTTAGTATAGTTTTAGTATAGCATTCTTTAATATAATATCATAAAGTAATAAATTAGCCTTCTAAGAACATGGAGTCAGATTCATCCTCTGCTTCCTGCCATGGGGGACCCCAAAAATACCACATGTAATGAAGTGTTTTTACATTTCATTGCTTTGCTTTGGGATTGAAGCATTGAGTGTTCTGACCTTACAGACACTTGATTCAGTCTTAGATGTTTAGCTAAAATTAAAATAGTTCATCCTATGGCTCAGCTTACGGGCAAAAGCACGCTGAAGAGAGCTTAGAATTGTTTAAAAGGTAGAGAGAGGAAGGAGGAGAAATACCTTCCCTGCTCTTGGAAGCTTGGGAGACACGGGTAGTGTCTAGCAGTTGTTTCTAAATCAGGATTATCCCTGGCAATTTGTTGTAAGAGTTTTGCATTGCAGTCTCAATAGTCATATGTGTTAAATGGTGACACTTCCCACACCTTCTGCTGTGCTCCGATGGGACATTTGCCATGCCCTTTCCCTCTGGGGCCGTGACAGGTTCAGGCAGGAATGGAGGGAAGAGTGGGTTGCAGTGAGTCACCAGCGTTCTGTGCCCTTTACTAGGACAAGTAATAAATGCTTTATTTGCCCCTCTCTCTGGAGTTCATTTGAGGCTGATAGGACTTCTTGCTGTAACATGCTGCAACACCTTATCCCTTTTTCCACTGCTTTACATCCTAGATGATATTTTACAGTATTTTACAAATATTGTATTTTTGCTCTTTTTTTTTCTTATGATCCAGATCTCAAGGTTGCATCTGTTTCTGACCACTAACTGATTACCAAATATTATTTTCTACAACGCTGGATATTCTGTCTGTACTTTGAAAGCCTTTGCTTTCAATTAATGACTTTACTCCTCTATCTGCATTTTTATGCTAGATTCATAAATAGCTTGCTAGATGAGGACTAACAACTAGCTACTGTTTTGCAATATTGCTGAAAATATTTCAGGGTATCAATAACAGTGGGGTTTACACCCCACCACTGTACAAAGCCAAACCAAATTAAACCAAGTAGAGTTACTTGATGATAATGAGAGGATTGCTGTCACTGTTTATTATGCTAAAATAATGCTCTAGGTGAGCCTAAAACAAGCCTAGACAAAAGCTGTTATGTCCTTGCAAAGTCACCCAGCAGTGGTGACAACTTTATTGTGCTAGAGAGCTGCACAACAGCTTCATGACTTGAAGCCAATGTTGCCATTCAGTACTGCTATTCACATTATTTCATCATGAAATCACATAATTTTGTCAATGTTTCATCCTCCCTCTTTCTGATTTTTGGTGTTGCTTTTCTATATTTGGACTTTCAGATTGTATTAGGCTACTTCCCATCCCATTCTAAAAGCATTAGATAGCAAGTCGACCTAGGAATATGTCTGCTGTGCCTTAATTTTTTGGTTTTTGTTTTGTTTTGCTCTGTTTTACTTCAAATTGGTATATTACAAGCTAAATCAAGGCAGTAATACCTTGAAAAGCTAGTCTCTGCATGGAACCTCAATAAAAATTAATTGGAGGTTTCCTTCTCAGGTTTTTTTCTGTTGCCTCAAGCTGACTGTCACTTGAGCTACAGCCCTTCTCCTTTCCACTGCAAACAGGCTAAAAACTCCTCCTGTGGAAATTTTTTTAACATGTTTGTCCAAAAAAAAAACCAAACCAAAACCAAAAAAAACCAACCAACCAAACCAAACAAACAAAAAAAACTACAAAAAAATCCAGACAAAAATCCTATCCTCAGCCTTCACTGACACAGAGTTTAAGTTACCTAATTGCAGCACATCTCAGGATGTAGTTCAGTAAAACTCAACATCAGGAAGAAATAAACGGGCAAAAACCACCAAAACCACCACTAAAAACAAAAAACCCCCAAACAAACAAACAAAAACCACCCCGACTTTAATCTTATGCCTCTCAGAGTTAATAGGGAGCACCTGTGAGCAATTCAGCCCCGCATTCCAGGTGGGAGTTGCAGCAGCTTGGCAAATCAGGATGTATGGGCAAGGAAAATGTAGAATGGGAAAAATATTTGGAAAATATATTTTCTGTGGAGTGGGCTGGAAATGAGAGATGAGTGAGGGAGGGGCTGTAACAGAGAGGAGTATTAAAATACTGAGTCCTTAAGAAAAAGTAGTAATGTTAAAATTAAACTTTATGGTTTAATTTGGGTGCTGAATGATGATTTCTTGGTTGTTTAGGAAAAAGGTAATTAGGAAAAAAAAAAAAGAGTACTTTTTTCTAAAACTATTGCAACTTGTTGCCATAGAGTATTGTGGATGGTCAAAATCTGGCTGTATTGGAAAAAAATATAAACCACATAGATAATGGAGAGGAAACACAAAAACTCACCAGGGGTTTCTTAACACAAGAAATCTGTTCTTTTTTCTGGGGACTCCTTAGACCTCAGACTGTGTGGAAGCTACTAAAAACTATTCTTTCAGTCCTCCCCTGCTTGTTACTTGCAGGTGTCTAAGACTCACAGCTCCTTGTTTTCATGGGGAAAAACTGAGGTGCAGGCAGCTGTTCTGGAAGGGACCTGGGTGTCTGCTGGCCAAGGAGAGGGAAATATAGACCTTAATATTCCCCACTCTTTATTTTTTAAGCTTTATTTATCCTCCCTTCCAAGATTTATTCTTTATTCCTTGGTGCCTAGTCCCTCTCCATAGAAGCCATGCTCTCCTTTAGTCCTATCACTCGTTTCAGCTTTCTGAGTGCCCTTCCTTTTTTTGCCTGCCTGTGTCCAAATCCTAATTCATAACTGGAAAAATGAGATCTATGTCATTGCAAATAACTTAATTAAAATTAGCTATGGTTTCTTTGAAACTGTGTGAACCCCTTATTTTAAGGGGAAAAAAAAAAATCTGTACAACATTTTTGCAGTAAAGCCAGCATTTTCCCTCAAAACCAAGAAGTCTTTCATCAAGACTTGCAGAGTATTTTCACCGGGGCTGAAATCTGTACAAGCAGGTTTTCAATCTTTGGCACCTGTTGCAAGATTCATGAAGTAGGTTCCCATTTCATTTTAGAAATGACTGCCAAAGGTAAGGCTTGGGTAGAAACATTATTTTTTTCCTGAAGTGAGCTGGGACACATCAACGTGTGTGGGTGAAGCAATTTATACTATTAAACTTTTATGTAACAGCATTGAAAGTGGAAGAATTTTGAGGCATGCTTTATTTATTTTTTTTTTTATTCTGCCATAGCCTCCTTGTTTTGGTAATGAGCAGAATCTATCAGCTGCAATCAATGAACTTGTTAAAGACTAATTATCCAAATCTATGTTAATGTACTTTGAGTTACTTGTGTGTTTGTTATAGGTGCCACAGTATTGATGTCTCTACTGTATTAAACACAGGAAAACTAAAATAATAGACAGTGTTTTAACTGTATTGAATTGGAATTTTGCTGACATTGGGAGAGCAGAAAAAATCCTCCAATACAGTGCTAAAGTTACAAGGCATCATTACCGTGTATTTGAGTGCTGACAGTTATTGTTTAGACAATTATTATTAGAGGAATACATTATATACTGTAGGAGTTAACTTGTCAATTGCATGTACAGCATATTACTTTTGCTTATTAGTTATACCAAAAATAAAGGCAAAAGGAGCAGTAAATGTCAAGTTAGGATTTTTTTCCAACTATAAATTGGTTTATATTTGGAGATATATGCAGAGATTTTTGCATGCTCAGCTTAGGCACAAAGCTAGTCTGCTTAAGCCACTTCTACAGGTGATGTATGTGGACTATCAAATGATTGGCTCTAAGTGAAAATACTAATCCATCAAATAAAAGGCCTAATTTTCTAAACAATAAACTTTTTTTATCTCCCTTTGCTGGCTGTCATTCACAGAATTCACGGATAGGCATGGCTGCTTGCAGAGGCTGTGTGGGAAAAAATGAGAGGAAGGGCTCTACTGCCTGTATGAGTTTGGACTTCATGCAAAACTCACAAAAAAACATGATTTAGAAATGTTGAAGCTGTTAAAAAGTTTGTATCTAGCTTGGCAAGTAATTTTGAGTCTTTTGTTTGTGGATTCAGGTGTTGATTGAAAGTGCTCTTTCAAGGTTTATGTAAATAGAGGAAAGCACCTTTTCCAAATCAAGAATAGGAACTAATCTTGTCGTATATACTTGATTACCACTCTTACACGTTTGAACCCGGAGTTGGAGCTGAGTAGGATTTGGTTGTGTTACCCTGTGGTATTTCTGATATCTTGGGGCTTGTGGAGTCTGTTCCCTCATGTGAAGAGAGGCTGTCAGGCCACTAAAAACAATTTCTTTGTGTAACTTTTATTATTATTATTACTGATTTCTTTTTTATTTTGGGCTTCCTTTCTGCAAAGATAGAACTCTAAGAGCTCCTCATGATCTACTGGGCCAAGTCACTGGGGGCGCTAAGTATGTCTTTGTTGGCTATGATAGTTGAGCAGACTCTTTAATGATGGGGTTAGTATGTTGTTATGCCTTTTTCTTGTAGCTCACACTTAGATTTAAGTGACTTTTTTTTTTTTTTTTTTGATAAGTCATGTCATTTGGCAAAGGTAGTGTTGAGTAATGGCCATGATATCCTTTATATGGGGGGAACATATGTTATTTGGAATCAAGGTATCTGCTATCTGGTGGTTTATGCTATGCCCAGAAATCTCTATGGAGATCCAGTAGGAGGCCTAAGAATGTCAGGTCTTGGTGAGCAGCATTGTTTACCAATACAACTCAAATTTGACTGAAATAGAGGTTTCGTCCCATCCTAACTAAACAGGAAAATGTTGGGCTTGATGCTTGAGCTGCTGCTTCTATTTGGATATGTCTGGTTTCTCAGAGCTCTCTTGTTGCTTCTCTGCTCAGCAGCTGAGTTTCTGACTGGGTCAGTTTTGCCTCATTTCTGCAGCCTCTTCCTCCAGGTCTTCCTGGCCTGTTTGCCAACTTACACATCTTGGTCTAATTTCACATGTGAACACATCATCTTAACTGCTGTACATCCCTTCTTTTTCTCTTCTCTCTCCCATCTACTTATGACTGCAGCAATTTTGAACTAAATATTATAAGTTCGATCAAAGGGATTTTTAATGTGTATTAATTTCCTCTATCTTCTAATCATAGCAGACGATAAAAAAAACGACTTTTTGTGTCATCATCTGTGCAAATATGTAGTTACTGCTTGTGCTTCCTGTGCTTGCTCCCTTAGTTCTGAATTCCCTGGGTTTATTTATGACCATGTGCTCTGTGCTCCTGTTACAACACGTCCCAGGCCCTTCAAAGGATCAGCCTGTGTTTGTACATCTGTTGGCACAATCAGGATATGGACCTGATCAGAACAGTCTGCATTGGCAGAATCTAATCTCGTAGGCAGGTTTTTTGGTTTTTTTTAGGCCATTTTTCTCAGCAAGATATTGAGCGAATAAGTAAGTAAATGATTTTTGTTTCCCTCAATGTGTTTTTCAACTTTCAAGTCTTTAACTTGAAATATAACTTGTATAAAGGAAAAATGGAGGGGATAAAGCCGTGCTGATACTGAATGTGTCTTGTATTCTGAGATTTTGATATTAAAATACACTTCTGTGTACAGTACTAAATCCAGTCTCAGCTGGATTGCATGGTGGGTGATGAAAAAAAAAAGAACAAACACCAGAAAAAAGAAAAAGCCACCACAAACATATAACTGACTTGTTATGCTGAAGAATTTCAAGGCATAATAAAACAGAACATAGCATTTACTTTTATTAGGCAGCAACTAAAACTTGTAGGGTGCTAAATAATTAAAATTTAAGTTTTAAGTAATTTTAAGTTATTTTTTTAATAAAAACCCAAGACCTAGTCTCATTGAGATGTTACTAATGATTTGACCAATTGTTCTTGTCGGCTCAGTAAATATTTTCTACTCTCTGACTATCTCAAGTTATTTGCTACACTTTGGTGCCCAGGATCAGAATAGTGCAGCTCCAGATAGGAGCTGAAAATTGGTTTCAATGAGTTTTATCAACTTAAGGACGCTGGTGTTTTGTCTGACAACATAGGAACACAAATTGACAGCTATAATTTCAGCTATAGCCTGTTCAGCTGCTGAACAATGAAATCCTGCAGAAAGTTAGTTACTTTTTTTTTTTCCCTCCCTCAACTGGCTTTGCTTACAACTTGGAGTATTATGAAAGTGGAATATATTTCTCAAACTCTAATTCAACAGAAGCACAGCATAAAACAAGTCTCTGTTAGACTGACAAGTTAAGTTACTGGCTAAAATCATTATGTGGAAAGGCACCAGACCCATGCAGTTCTAGAAAGGCTCATATCTACTTAAATGGTTTGGGTGTTTGTTTTTGTTGGGTTTTTTGATTAGTTGGTTGAGTTTGTGCTTGGGGTTTTTGTGGGGGGTTGTTTGGTTGGAGTTTTTTTTTTTTTGTTTGTTTGTTTTTGTTGTTGTTGTTTATTTGGTTCGTTGTTTCTTTTCTTGTTTTGGTGTTTGTTTGTTTGTTTTTATATTTGTTTTTTCATTTTCTATACTTTTTCCACCTGGGATATCAAGACAGAGACAGACCACCTGAATCTTATTTTTCTTGTGTATTCTGTGCTAAGGCTTTGTCTGTAATTAATAGGTAGGTCTACCCAGCTTAACAGAATACACTAGCGACTGAATATAAATAAGAATATTGCATTGCAGATATGTCCAGAATGCAAATGACACTTAATGCAATGAACATAGATCATGCTGATATAGTACCTCATATTTTATTAAAATCTTAGACAAATGGACTTGATGAGTACTACTTTTAAAATTATCAAAGTGTGCACTATTAAAACCAGGAAGTTCTGCTAGAGAGAACTCAATACTAAATTGGCTTTCATCAAAATTGTGCAAAAAAAGAAAATCAATTATAGCAATCATATTATCTTTCAAGTATGTCCAATAAAGTCAGTTAATGGATATAATTTATTCTTTATGGAATTACTCTTTAAATGTACTGGAAGGCACTTATACACAGGAAACACTAAGGCAATTAAGATTTCACTTTGTATGAAATTCTCTGTTTATGAATGCATAATGCGTTTATAAACAGCCTAAACTGGATTTAAGAGTCCTACCAAAGTATGGTTTTTTTCAAACAAAACAAAAGAATCCACACAATCTGTAGCTACCACTTCCTTTGCTTTATTAAATATCCTTAATTATTATGTATTGCCTGAGGTAATAGATTTTGACAATTTTTCCCACTTGCACTCTTCTCGGTCTTCCTAACTTTTTCCTGAAATAATGCAGTAGAAGTGCATTTATCCAAGTATGTCAGCCAGCAAATTACTTCAATCTTTTGCAGTTTTTTGTTTCCTTTCTCTACCCCACACCTCTTTTTCCCGGTGAATTGGGAGTAAAGTGAAATTAGGCACGCTCTTGTACCAATCATGTTTGTATTGGAAGCTAGGAAGTAAATGAGAACTGTAACTACTCTCACTACTCTCTGGTTTTTGTGGTGTTTCTTTTTTTTTTTTTTTTTTTGGGGGGGGAATTTTTTTTTTTGGGGGGGGAAGGTGTTCAAACTGATTCTTTGCTTACCCCACTTGAAATATTTTCTGGATAGAAAAACAGTTGTGTTAGGAAGCGTGCAAAATTAAGATGTCACGTGGAGTGACTGCTCTTGCAGTGTGAGATTCTGTTGTGTGGACAATAAGGTCAGAAAGCTGAAATGGAAAAATATTGAAAACAGGCTAGGGGATATTGAGAAATAGAAGGGGAAGAAGGTGGGAAATGAGATGAGATCATCAGGCTGTAAGTAGGACTACAATGATGCCATGTCCACTTTGACTTCCTGGTTTTATGTTCATGCTTAAAAACATATATATTCATAATTGTAAGCAAGTAATAATAGATGTTCTCAATCACTGAAGTGCAAACTTAATGAAAAGGTTACTTCTTATTATTTTATACTCTGTTGACAATATATACCTCACGTGGTCCCTTATGCAAAAGGTAAAATGGCAAACACACATAGCAGAAATGCATTAGTTTTACTTTTTCATTCTTCTGCTGGAATGTATCGCTGCTTCTGCTCCATTCCTGGGAGCTCTGCAGTTCACAGAAATGCCTTGATACCTGTTCATGCGCAGAAGTCTTCCTGGAGATTTACAAATCAAGATAGGCACTGACATTTCAATCCTTAGAAAATTGCTGCTCTATGTCCATGTGAATAAAATTTGACCTACTTTCCAAGAAGAAACTTAGTCCAATGAAGCAAGGGTTTTGTTCATGAGTACACTTCATCACTGCTCAAGAAATATGCCTAATATAGGAAATGTGCCTATTGAAATACGGGCTATTTGGTTGATATTTCAGCTTTTTTATCCTTATGTAGTTCTGTCATGTGCTGCTGACTGCACAAATCATGTAAACCTCAAGGGACGGGGAAAAAATCTGGTAAATAAGTGTGGGTTGTTTGGGTTTTTCTTTTACTTATATCAAAGTAGTTTTCTTAAATTTCTTCTATCCATGTTCTGCAAAATAGATTACTTGTTGAACACATTTATATTATCTTTCCAGCCTGTAAAACACCGAGAGTGTATAGCAACAAACAAATCATTGAAGTTGACAATCTGCCCCATACTTAGGTTTTGCTTCACAGTAGAGTATTACTAACACATTGTCCTAGCATTAAATATAACTATAAGAGTTTAAAAATGAAGGATATATAGTCTCAATAGCTTTTGAGTGGTTTTGGTTTTTATTGTGGTTTTTTTTGTTTGGTTGGGTTTTTTTAACTTTTAGGGGACCATGGTTTGTATGAGCATTTCTGGAGAAAGCAAAGCAAAACATGTAAAATATATGACTGGATAAAGATTTTTTTCTTCTGTCTCAGTAGGCTTAGTATTCTGTAGAAGGTCTTCATTTTTAGTATTAACAGTAAAATATGCAATTAAACTGAAACATGTTTACAGTGCCTCATGTACTGTACAGATGGCATCTTTACCCCAATCTATATCCTTGTCCTTTCAAGGATATCCCTCTAGGTACATTGCCTTCATAGAAACCAATTCATTTTTGGAACGAGGTGGTCTTTAAAATTTAATTTTAATCAAAATAAACTGGATCTCTTGAGTCCAAAATGTTTGCCAGAGAGTAATTTTTTTTTTTTAGTTTTTTGTTTTGTAACCAAGCGTGTTTGTAAAGGCCAAGTAAACAATTGCTAACTGTGCATGATATATAAAAGTTGGATAGAATTACAATTTCTGCCTTGGCTGTGGAGTGTTTTGGCCCTAATCTTCCCATGAATTCCAAATAGATGGACAGCTATTATCCCACAGTAGAAAATGAGCTTGGAGGAAAGTGAGGTCGAGTTACTTACAGTTCATTTCTGTGTCATGGTTTGTTTTTAAGGTTTTCTCTTTTTTTCGTATGTGGCTTGGCAAAGTTGGGTTTGCTTTCTTTCTCTTTTATTATCCTGTGATGATTTGGTAATAGATTTTAATGGTTTGAGACTCTGGTGTGCTAAGGTTCCTCTCAACTGTTTTTAGCAGGATGCAGGCCTGTAAATTTGACTTCAGTTAAGTGGGGCAATAGGATACAACAGGAGAAGCAGATAACCTCTCTATTTAATAGATAAATATTTAGCAGCTAAAGCTCTTTCATCCATAGAAGAAATAAGTTTTGAGCTGTATTCTGGTCTGCCACTGATTGAAGTGACAGAGGAGACCAAAAGTTGATGATTTTCTAAAAGGGATTAAATCTCGCCTGTAATATTGTGAGTTCATGTCTGCACAAGGTGCAAAGACACAATGGCAAAAAGGCTACAAGTATCACAGACCTCTGGGACTGTGAGAATTTGTTTCAACCAGTGATAAAATGCCAAACAAGAGAAATGTTCTTCAAGAGTCAGCAGACCTACAAGGCTGAGTTTTGGGGGGAAAAAAACTTATACCTAACAAATGTATCACATGCCTGCTTGCCCCAGTGAAAGACCAAGAACTATATGTGGAAGGAGATACTAAGGGTGGAATTATCCAGGCCATTATCAACAAAAGGAAGTAGGGTCAAATAAGTAGTGATTTTTTTTTTTAATAACCTTTTTTTTTTTTTCCAGTTTCTGCCACCGACTCTTCTCAGCAATTCAGTTTTATTCACTGAACTGTGTTTCCATTTCTGAAAATGTCACTGGTGAAGAAAATGAAGTTGCTCTCAGATACCTTTTTCTTGATACTGAATACACCTGTAATAATCCATGTACTCTTAGAAAAGGGTTTAGCATGTAACATCTGTTTTCTGGAACAGTATTCTCTGACCTTGTTGGAGGTGCAGTTGCTGGTGATGTAGGAATAGACCCTGTACACTTTATATTCTTTTGCCCTTCTGAATAATTTAATTTTTCATTAAGTAGAGTTTGTTAAATCAACTCAGCTTTTTACGCGAACGACAATAAAGTCCTATTTGAAGAAAATTAGCCTCTTTATGCTGAAAGGAATTAGGGTACCAGGAGATGAAATAATAAATCCACAAACTCTACATGAATGCTTATGTTTGTGCACAACCATAGCACTGCAAAACTATTGAAACTATTGAAAAATTGCTTTGCTGGAGACCAGATTTTTCCCACTATGATTTTATGTATGTTATAGGAATATAGTTATTGAGATGCAAAGGAACAAACCCCTCGGCCCAACCAGAAAAACAGCACTAATAAATCTATTCGGCTTTTCTTCATTTGGAACTGGTCTGCTCTCAGTTCTCAAAGAGAATGAGCTTCAGATTGAAAGTAAACTGGGCATCAAAAGCTGTGGGGCTGGTTTGGAACTCTTGGGGTTGATGTCCTTCATGGCTGGGGTAAGTGAAGACTGTGGGCTTGCTCATTTTCTTTCTCTAGAGGATAAATGTAAGTTGTCCATGCCGGGAAATACAGAAAATCTGGGATGGGCTTTAATAAAACTCTTGGGTCTGCATTTATTTCTTTGCTCAATGCTGCTCTGAACTATCCCACAACCTTGGTGTAGATGTTTGCCTTTGTTACTGTTCTGTGTTTCACATACTGAGATCATATTATAGGGTTGTGGTGCTTTTTTGTTCTTAATGCTTGTTTGGTTTGGTTTTATGTTTGGTTTTGTTTTTGTTTTTTAACTGCATTATCAAATTATAGGCTATGGCTTAGTTTTTTTTATTCTTAGTCAAAATTTGCACCAGGAGGCCTTTCACAATATAAAGCTTTACACATTTAGTGTTTGTACCATATATGTAGTGTGTGGGTGGTTTTGCATTTGACATATTATATTGAAAAATTATTTTGGAGGAAAAAAATCACACAGAAGGACATGTCAATAAAGGGCTTGAGTTTCAGGCCCTTGTGGCTGCAGAACATGTCGATACAGTAGGCATTTGTATATTTATAATGTTTAGGTTTTCAGCATTGGTTATTTTAGTTGATTATATTTTAGCACACAGATGCCAAAATATTATTTTGGCACTCAGGATGTTGGGCAGCAGAAGTGAGTTTTATGTACGTTGCAGGAAAGGCCAGCGGTGCCTCTCTTCCCTTGCTATGCCCCTGCAGTCTTCCTGCTCAGCAGTTTTGGGATGAGTACCTGGAACACCCTACTGCAAAAAAGGAATTAGGACCTGCTGCTGCTTCTCATTCTTGACAGCCTTGGAGTAACAATTAGTTTATACAAAAAAAGTCCCTTCTGAGAACTATAAACTGCACTGATTTTACACTCAAACTAGCTCTGATTTGATTAGTAAAGGAAGAAGCAGCACTGCTGGATGAAAGGAGGGTGGAGGGAAAGATGAAATGTGATTTATCTGCACTTTTCCTATTTTAACTGACAAAATGCAGAGGCAATGCAGCTGGAGATCAAGTGCCCATTCCCTGTTAGGATCCTATTCACTGGTCTAAAGAATTATTTTTGGTCTCTGGTAAAATGCAAAGACTCCCATCAGAGTCCTGTTTCTTATTATGTTTTCCTGAACTTTCTACCAAAAGAAAGTAGCAAATTCAGGATCTACTTCTGGGAAAAAAAACAGATTTCATGTTGTCTGTGCTATCCATCAGGTGTGTCTCTTCCTTATTGGTCCACAGGATATTCTAAGTTGAATCCTCTTTTATCATTCCTGTGCATCTTCTGCTTTTCTCCATCCTCAATTGGCTTACAGTTACAGTGTTCTCTGTAAGCAACAACAGAGACTGAGGCTTTTACCAATTTGGGATTACTTAAAAAATGTGGGTACAGCAGAGGAAAAATTCTCATATTTTTCCAAGGCTTGATTAAATTAAACAACTGAGTGTAGGTGTCTTAATATCTTGGGCATGAGGTCTGTGCAGGTGACCTAAGAGAATGCTGTGGTGCTCTGGGTGTGTTTTGAGCTGTAAAACAATCTAGTTTTCCTTATTGCCAAACAAAAAATTATTATTTTTGTCCTTGGCAATCAAATATCAGCTATAAAATAAAAATAACCACTTCTAGGAAAGGCCTTCTATCTGCCACACTTTATCTACAGCCCAGAAATTTAAATAATTTGGACATAGTTTGGGAGAGACTGAAAATATGAAGAGTAATGCTGTATATATACAGAATTTTGTGGTTCTGTCTTCCCTTGTTTTTGTAGAGCCTGTATGTTTTAGTGTATTGGAAAATTTTTCTTTGAGAGCCTGAAAACAGAAGCACCAAGTACCTTCTGGGTGACTTGTTAAAGCACAGTGATTCTTACAGTGTCTTCCTGTTAGAAATGATAAATGTGTTCAGAGGAGTTGAGTAAAGATGCAACTTCAACAACCACAGAGCTCTTCAAATTAAAAAAAAAACTAAAACAAAAAAACAATCAAAAACAGAAACAACAACAAAAAAAAAAAAACCCAACCGACAAAAAACACAAGAAAAAACCGCACTGCAATCGTCTGCTGAAACCAAGTCCTAACTTTTTACTTCTGTAATATAGATGTATTCAGATCCTTCCAGAGTGTGTGGACAGAAGTTACTGGAAAAAAAAGAACAAGCAGCTGCTTGCTTACCTTCTGTTATCCCTGAAACTTTAGTTTGACACACACAAAATGCCTTGAAACACAGCTGGTTGACGGAGGCATCTTTGTCTTGGCAAGCTGTCACCTATCAGTTGGCTGTCAATGAAACTCCTGCATTCTGCTGTAGGTAAATAACTTCTGTAGATGGGGGGAGTCTGAGGCAAAGAACAGAATTCTGTGAATCTCCATGCCTGTTCCTCTGCCAGGATGAAGGTGTGATGACAGTCTAATGGGAATATGAATCACAAGGCAGTGAAATATTGCTCACAAAGAGGGTCTTTACTGCAGACTGTACATAAACAAATTTTTGACACCTTGTGGAGTTGTTTCCATTTTGATCAGTCTGCTTTGTCATTATTTGAAAGGTTCTTTGGATTTGAGAGTTTAACTAGAGATTTTTGGTTGTTTTTTTTTTTTTTTTTTTTTTTTTTTTTTTTTGTTGTTGTTTTCCAGTCATGCTTTACCAGGCAATCTGGAGGAGGAGCACTCTTTTTCCCCTGACAGTTGAGAATTGGCAAATATGACCTTACAGCAGGAAAAAGTACTCTTACTGCTGGAATCTCCTGTAAATTTGTTCAATTGTTTGCTACTTTTACTCTCAAATACAGAGGCCAAATGATGTATACACCATAAGGCTATTAGCTTGATTCATCCTTCTGACTGGTTGTTACAGGCTTTTGGAGAGAGTAGTATTTAAGCTGTTGGTAAATTGAAACAATCAATGGATAATGTTTCTAGATGTGAGGGGTTAGTGGTTTGTATCAGGAAGGCACATCTAAGGAAAATCAACAATGCAGAGTGAAGTTGTTATCCTTTTGTATATGGAAAAATCATAGACTCTCTGAGACAAATATTTAAACCTGCCCAGCCTCTAGATTTTCTGCTCCTTCCGTCTGTCCGTCCGTCCATCCTGTGAAAATGCAGATAATGATTTCTTTATTTATCCTCTTTTTCCAAAGAGGCCAGAAGAGCTCAATCACTGGGAGGCAGTGCTTGTGATTTCTGTCAAGATGTTACCTGAAACCTGTGGAATTTTAAATGATTCTTTGCTGGCTGAAATGCTTCCTTCCTTTGCTTGACATGATAGCAACAAAGGTCAAATGATGAGCTGGCAGTAACCATCTCTTTGTGTATCCTATGAAAAAGCAAAATGCATGTTTGTTTTTAATGAAGGCATGGTTGTCAACTCTGCCACGTCTCTTCTGTGTTTGTCCATCTAATTGCAAATTTGTTTTTTCTTCAGGCTGTTGTAAAACACATTTTTGGTCTGAGGTTTATACATGGTAAGAAAACAGAGAAGATAATACCCTCTAGAGAACCTGCCCATAGGGAATTTTTTAACTAAGTTTTATTTTATTCCTCTTCTATCTTCTTATGCAAAACAACTTATAAAAGAATGTCAGTGGGATGATTATAAAAAATACAAATTAAAGTATCCATATGATCAATGAAAAATCAGTCAGCATTGCTCATGCAAATATGCATGAGTATGTAACAAATATCAGCAGCAGAGCATGGGGGTAAGAATGATTCAGATTTGCTTTATTATTCTCTTAAATACATCTGATGCATTCAGTCTTATAATGTAGAGGTAGGATTTTTTTTGTGTGTGTTTTTCCTTGATGATTGTTCCCTCCTTCTCTCGTAGAGAGTTTGAAAAATTAATATTTGATCACTTGAACTACTACCTAGGTCAGGTAGCTTGACCTTCTTAGTAACTTACTAGTGGAATGTATGTTAGCAGTACACCAATTTTGACATAGTTATTTTGGCGTCATGATGGACATGGTTTGATTCAAGTACTAAACAATCAGTCATGAACTGCAGACATAAAAAGGTTTTTTGGATTTTTATGGTTTGATTTTGATGTTGCTGGGGTTTTTTTGTGTTTTTTTGCTTGTTTGTTTTGGTTTTTGTTTTGGGTTTTTTTTTGGTTGTTGTTGTGGTTTGGTTTGGTTTTTTTTTGTTTTTTTTTTTTTTTTTTTTTTTTTTTTTTTTTTTTTTTTTTTTGTTATTTTTTGGGGGTTTTTTGATGAATAATTTCAGGAGCTTGTCTCTGGGCAGCAGTTGTAATGGATCTTCCTGGAGGAAAAGGGAAGAATTTTCTTAGGTTGTAACTGGCATAAGTAGTTAAAAGCAGTCATTTAGGTGGAGTTGAGGGAGCTATGAGAATTTAAGGTATTTGACAATTTCCTAAACTTTCATATGTACTTAAATGATTTGTTTGAATTCATGTGTTTTGATTCATATTATTTGGAATTCCTTTTCATAGTTTGTCCTATACTCTACTTAACAATTAAATTATACTGAATGCATCATGAGAAAAATGCCTGGACAGAAATTTTAAGAAAACCTCTTAATATAAGCAAAGGTGGCTTAGTTGTATTAAGAAGTTCATTTTGGCCAATGTTCTAGTTTAATTTGGGGAAATGCCTCTTCTTTGGTGCTCACCAAGCCTTGGTTTCCATTTATCCAGTGCTATGTACTTGAGGAACTCCAATGCCCAGGGCATGAGTGAGAAGGTGGAAAATGGAAAGCTTTTCTCTAGCACTGTGTAGGAAAGGCCAAACTGAAAATATGTGTGTGAAAATATGTGCACATCATTGCTGTGAACTCCAAGGCCATCTCTGCCTTATCAAGTGGCATTAGAGAAAGGGGGCAGTTGATTGAAAGGGCTGCTACTGAGGACCTGCTTTGTGCCTTTCTGAAAGCTTTTGTTGTATGGACTGGAGCATGTGCCAGAGCTTGGAGAGCACTACAGGTGTTCATGGAGTATTCCCAGTTCAGTTTCATCCTCAAGAAATCTATTTGTGCCTCTCAGGAATGCTAATAGATGTGAACCAAAGTGGCAATGATGAGATTTGTCCTGAGAAAGTCCTGCTCATATAAACTAACGCAGTTGCATAGGACTCACCCAGAGATAGACACGTATGAAATTTGATTCCAATCCAATTCTGTATTCAAATTACAAGCAACTTCTCGCAAACAGGTGAATGTCTGAGTTGAATTTCTGCCTGAAGGAAGCAGGTTTCTAGCCAGAACTTTTTCTCAGCCCATCTAGATAAAGACCACTTCGAGAAGAATGGTACTAATCTATGGAGCGTTTTCAGTGAGCAGTTAGCAGAGGAAGCTCAGAACAAAGGATGTAAGCCTGACTTTGCCCAAGTCAGCTGTGAACTATTGTTGACTTGAGAGGCTTGTTCTGAGAGATGAGTTCTGCCCTTTCCCCATCTGCTGTGATTTCAAATGCCAGGAAACTGTCCTGGTGGCTGACTGGCCCTATTTCAGATGTTCTGGGGGTTTTACTTTCACAGTCCTGATAGAATTAGGGAGCCATTCTTCCTGTCTCCTAAAATCTAAGATTTATCCTTCCCCTTGCATTTCTACACTTTAAATAATTTGAATTTCCATGCTGTTGTTTCTACAATTTTTCATTTTCTGTCTTGGCTTTCTTTTTCCTCTCCTCTCTTCTTCCCGTTCTCTGTTTATTATTAATGAATTTTTTTTTGCTAAGGGGAATATGCTGTGGTTTTGGGCTTTTTCTTTGTTGTTGTTTTTTTTTTTTTTTCTGATTTATTCTGTGGGATTTTTTTACCCCTGGAATAAGTATCAAATCTCAAAGGCAGTGTAACTAGATAAAGCCAAAGTGCTGCCCCTGTACTCTGTGTCAGTTTACATAGTGCAGAAATAGATGATTAGAGGGAAGAAGGGTCTTTTGGCTTCTTTACCACTTCCCATGTTTTGCATCCAATTTTGGCTACATCAAGACTTGTGGAAGAATCGAATCATGATATAACGGAGAAGAATCTGCTCTCAGTTTCCCTGTCCCAGGGGCAAAAACTGATCTCAGGCAGGATTGTTCCAAGTAATGTTTGACCCAGGGATTGGATAATGTAAGGGATATTTCTCAGGGCCTCAGTTTGATAGGAAATTGTTTGCTCTGATTATAGGACTCAGTCACTGCTGTGTGACATGACAGTATCATTGGATCATGCTTCTTTTTGAGAAGAGATAATATTGGAAAGTTTAAAATCAATCTTTTTTAGTGCATTACCCCAAGTACTTAGAAAGAATGGGTTTCCTTCCAATTACATCTTCAAATACAAGAATTTTGTGTGAGGAGAGTGTAAAAATTGTATCTGAATACAGAATGCAAGCAGTTGTCAGGCTGAGCATGCTTCAGGGAGGCCTAATATTTACATATTGGTTCTACAGACTGGAGGAGCCTGCAGAAAGTCAGTCTCACCGGGTGGTAATATTAAACAGTGGAGCCTACAAGCACACTGATCTCCAGGGACAACTTGAAATCCGCAGGGAATACACCCATGTTAGCTGCATGACAGTGCCAGCTAAATCTCTGTCATGAGAAAACTGAAACTTGCCAGATGTTTGTGTCTGAAACACACCCCGAAGACATCAGAGTGATTATTGTGTCAGAGCAAAGGCCTTTGCAGGACATGAAATATGCTTTTACCATAGAGGTGGAGGTATTTCAAGAAAGACTAGCTTATTCAAGTGGGGTAAAGTTGCATTTTCTCATTTTGTGGGGAGGGTGGCAGTGGAAATGGATGGCCTCTAGAATCAGGCCCACCAACTAAAAGCTGACCTCCCATGTATTGTGAGGTGTGTGCTGCTGATGTGGTTTAGGACACATTGTTGGAAATGTGGAGACTGTGCCAAGCACTTGGATTGCATGTGCTGACTTTTACATGTTAAAGGATTTCCATGCCTTGCAGGAGGAAAGCTGATCTGGCAGAGAAGTTGTGTGTGTCAGCATAAGGATTTTACCCAGAATATGCTCAGCCTGATTTCAGGCTTAGATTTCAACCCATGCCCTTTTGCTTGTTCTCTTTCAGAGAGTCCCTTTTGTTGTTTCTGTGTACCCTGGGAATCTTAGAGATCCCCAAGTTTAACTGAAGCTGTTCCCTCTGTGTGTCTCCAGGAACATTTTCCAGAATGTCCACTCAGTTTTTCTCCTGGGGAACCTCTTCCCCTCCATCTGTTGTCCCTGTGCTGGCTGCTGTCACTCACCCCTCTGAGTGCTGTGGTACCACGACAGTTCTTTTTTGGTGTTGATGCCATGACGAAAGACTGGCTTTAGCAATGCTGGCTTTAGCAATGATGATGAGATGCCCTGGCAGCAGCTGGATCATTTTGGGGGTTCCTGTTGCAGGGGATTGAGGTGACTGATTGAGTTTGGGGATCAGATTCACATCCCCTTGTGCTTCGCTTGTGACAGTGGTGCTCCTCCAGGCTTTCTGTTTGTGAGTAAGAGCACTGTCAGTCACACAGATTAAATTGCTCAGGATCTGTGTAAGACCTCAGTGCACTATGGGGAAGAGGTAAGCTAATGGAAGATGAGAATGCCTCTCAGTGAGTTCATTGTGCCTTGAAAAGGAATGCTGTTCACTTTATTTCTTTTAATGTGTTTTAAACATCTGTGAAGGCATAATGCTACTAGCAGGTATAAAAGTGCCATCAATAGCCAAAATTCAGTTATTTAATCCCCTTTATGGAATTTGCAGTAATTTAGTTTAGAACTGTTGACTGGTTTCCAGCAGTGACTGACTTGTTACAATGTACCCATAAATGTACTTTTTTTTTTGTCACTGTATGGGCAAAATAGAAATTCTTTAATAAAACAGTTTCACATATTAGTCCCCTTTAGAATTATTACTTATTTATTAGTTGAAAAATAGTAGGAAAGTAGACAAACTGAAGTATAGGCAGAAGGTGGTTCTGTTTGTTCTGACAAAACAGCTGCACTGCAAATGCAAGTGACTGAAGCAAAGTTAAGTGTGAAAGTAATAACAATTACAATGGTATGGTGTGTGTTTATGCTTCTTTTATCTTTGGTTCAAAGGGTCATAGACTATCTCTGTAACTGTGTCTTGAAGAGTTTTGAAATATATTCCAAAACCCTTGGTAAGGGAGTCCTCTGAATTGATATTGTTATATATTTATTATATTGTTATATGATAATTGAAAGTTGTTATTTATCGTGACTGATACATTGGTTTTTGTTTTTTGGGGTTTTTTTCTCCACTATCCAGGGTATAACTTCAAGAGATATCTGATGTAAAACTGTTTTTTTCAGTGTTCTGTGTTTTGAAATTATTTTGTTTTTCTGCTATTTGATTTAAAACAGGATGAAATCATCCATGACATTGCAATTAAATAATGAGGCAGAGAAAGAATAAAAGGCAAAATGAGGTAATCAACATACATAAGCAGTAAATCATGCAGGTATCTGATAGGCACTGACATGGAAGATTTCTACTTTGGGTGTCAGTGGCTCATAAAGAAGGTTTGCAATGTTGAATAGGTCTAGAATTGAGAATGTTGAATTCAGGTGAGTTTTCCTCTGTAGTGTTTTAATCACAGCCAGCAACCAAATACCTCAAAGCCCCTCACTCCTCCTTCCCAGATAGCTGAGCTGCCCTGGTCTTGCTCCCTTCCAGCTCCTTGTGCCATTTCTCACTGGCAGAGCATGGAAACTCCAAAGTCCTTGACTTAGATGAAGCACTACTTAAGAAAAACTAAAACATCAGCATATTATCAACATTATTCTTACTTTAAATTCAAAATGCAGCTCAGCTACAAGGATGAAAATTAACTCTATCCCAGATGAAACCAGGACGCCCTACAGATGTTCGATGTGGCTGCCAGAAACTGGGACTTAGAGCACAGCTGTAACACAGATTCAAGAGTAATGCTGGATTTCATAAAAAAGAGTTTTTGAAAATAAATTTGTGAGGTTTGTGAAGTTCTTAAATACATCAGCAGAACATGGTAGGAATGGTCACAAAGAAAATATTTTTTTTATGTAACACATAATGGATATGGGTTTGTGATTTTAAGCACAGCACCGCTCAGTGAGCATAAGGATGAAAGTAAGTTTGTAGTGGTCTCTTTCACTGCAATATGCAGGAGTCCTGGTGATAAAAGGTAATATTTTACTCTTCATTTAGAAATTATATTATAGTAGACAAGATTTTTTTTTTGCTTTCTCAGGCTACCTTGAGTCTGGCATTTCCTCCTTTTGAATATTTTGCTTAGCAACCATTTCTTTATATGATTTTCTGGAGGCAATTTAATATTTATGTAATGATGGTGCCCATAGGCTTGATCAGGATCAAAGACTTGTTGTACTAACATGCATATAGACACAGTTTCTTTGCTCTTAACTGTTTCTCAACTGGAGCTTCCAATTCAGTGTCCTCACGTTAAAGCTCCGGGGAAAATATGTCACCCTACCGCTGGTTTTTAAGTTAACAAAACTGCATTGTGACTTTTTAGAGAGTAATATTTACATTCTGTGGAAGAGACTTGGGATACCTGAACTTCCCTGAAGGTGAAATTAAGGAGTGCTGAAAACAAAGGTTCCCCATAAGAACAAAATTACTTTTTTTGTCAGGGTTGCATAGGGACAATTATGGATGAGTATCTGCTTTAAATATTTTCTTTCCCATAAGATGGTTAACTGGGAGAAAATGGGCTGCAGATTTTCAACAAAATGGCAGTGTTTTTTTCTCTTTGCCCACTTGGTACAGCATGAGGTCATATAAAAAACTTATTACTGTAAGTAGAGAGAAAAAAAAGGTGTTTGAGCTTTATGCACCTTCAAGAGGTAGAATCCTTAGCTTTTTGGATTCAATGTTTAGATCAAATCCCAGGCTGAAGTTTTCAGTACTGATCCTTAGATAATTTCTCTTCAGTGGTCAAAGAGAAGAAATGAAAAAATCATACCAGGATTCAAAGATTTAATTTATCAAGAAAGATTAAGAGGCTGACTGAAAATGAATATGTTTTATGGGTATTTTAGTGAAATTTATGTGTTTGAGGAGAGGATGGCTAATGTTAAATGAACTCTTTATTCATGCAGAAAGCAGAAGGGGGGAAATCAAAAGATATTAAGAAAGGGTAAGAAAAAGCTTGAGTGAAAATTTTTTCACACATAGAACAATAAATGTATAGGAAAAGAATACTGCAAAGTTTATTGAAGTGGAAGCATTGATGGATTCTAAAGGTGTTTAGTTTCTGAGGACAAGAATATATGGAAGTGAAGTAGTTGAATAGAAGTGAGGAAAGCGTAAACAAGATGCCAAGTTTAAGTTGTGTTGTTTGGGGTTTTTTCCCTCTTTTCTTGAAATTTCAAGTGTTTGAGGTAAGGGAAATGTATTTTAAAGGAAATTATTATGTTTTTCTCTCTTTCAAAACCTCTTTTAAAGATGAAAGCAAGATTCGAACCTCTCATGCTTACTGTTCTTTGTACCTTACCTCTAAATCTTGGTAACTGCCATAAAATGTTATGACAAATTATGACACAAAATATAATTCAATACACTTAAAGAAGATATTAAATTAGCTAATTGTGCTATGTGAATGGAGTCCAGTCAAAGTTTTCTGTATTGTAATAACATATGTAGGTCCATTACACCAAGAACCTCAAAATACAAAGAAAAAATAGACTGCAATCAAAACTGTTTTTAAGGAATATAGTGAAGTAAGTAGTGGTGTATATATATATGAAATATTGGCACTTGACAGTCGTTTTGCTGAAGCAAGATGTTTCAGTGCAAGATTTAAATCATTGGGGGTT
Organism: Nesospiza acunhae; assembly: GCA_013398715.1. NCBI lineage: Eukaryota > Metazoa > Chordata > Aves > Passeriformes > Thraupidae > Nesospiza > Nesospiza acunhae. Next base: position 1,109,006 of record VZSU01001019.1, read on the forward strand.
GTCTTGCTTCTCTTTTTGGGTGTAGTAACACAGATTTTAAAAACTTGATACTTTTTTCTGCTTAGTAGACCAACAGAGCATTGTAGTTCTCAGTTCATAGTGTGATGTTTTGTTATCAGGATGTGCTGTTTGCATGAAGTGACTGGAATGGGGTGTGTCTGGGCAGCAGAGTGTGTTTGAGGTCAGACCTTGTGAAGAAATTAATTAAATTTTTGAACTTGCTGCCTGATTTGTGTCTCCCAGGGGCTCATGTAAAAAGGGTCTTTTATTCCAATGTAGAAATCCCAGATTACAATCTCATGGCTTTAGACTTTTGAAATGTCCTGAAAACGTTTTGTCAGCTATTCAGACGTGCTGGAAATCAGCACTCAGACCAGCATCTTCTAGCCATGATGTTAATTTGGGAGCAGCCTTTACCTTTCCTGCACATAGAGCTAAGGTAATCCATCATCACACTAAAGCCAGGGAAATTCAATCCATCACTGCTGGATTCTGATACAGGGCTGTAAGGGGGATGCAAGTCATCTTCCCAGTAGTAATCAAACAGCTGTGATACATGCCACTTTAAGCTTGTATCATCCCATAATAGATGGGTTTCTTCTACATGGGAGCCTGCTGCAAAATCTTCTGACAGATGGACTGTCTTGCAGAGGTTTCTTTTTGCAGAATTTAAGGCTGTGGACTAGTTATTGACAAATACTACATCATCAGTTCCAGCTGAAGACACAGACTAATAAGTAGAACATTGGCACTAATCCTTATTTAATCAGCCTTAAAATGGTAATTTCAAATTGATGAGGGCATAGGGAATAGATTTTATACTTTTAAAATGCTTCTAAAAATACCAGGAATGTGTGTGTACAGCCCAAGGATGAAATTAAAGTGCATTCTGCATGTATGGTGAGTGAAGCATGCTACAGAAAGCTGAGGTTGGAGTCATACTGGCACCAAAGAATTTCTTGTTTTAAAAACAATGTATTCCCACTCCGGGTTTCAGAGTGTCTGAGGGAGCTCGGTTGGTGTGTTTTTGTTCTATGGCTTTTTATTATTTACTCAAGCCCTTTCAGAAGCTGTTAAATCATTTAAAATCATTAACAGACTTTAATATAAAAAGCCCCGAAACTGTGGCAAGCTGAAGCACCAGAACTCATTAATCTGAATTTAGTTATCTGTCTAATGTAGCCTCAGTATTGACAATATTGACAATAATTTCCCAGTTGTCTTTACTGTATATTTAGAGAACCTGAGACTGATAGCTAAACCTTTGATTTTTACAATTTAACACACTGATTTCTATAATGCTTTTAGTTGTTTAGTAGTGGTACTGGCTATTATTATTAAACATGACCAGTAAGTATTCATATGAAAGCAGAAATTACTTGTAGCCACTTGGAGAGTTTCAGCACAAAGAAACACAGTGCAGCAGGAGATGATTTGCTGTTCAGGTGGAGTAATACAAATATTTAATAAGCCTTACTGAGTGCATTAGGGTGCAAACATCAATCTCAATTGTTTTGAATCTAAGGAAGGTAAGCCGTGGAACATGCATCAACCATGCAAGTGCTTTGGTTGGTTTTTGGGGATTATGAACTTGATTTAGATGTGAGATTTATCTACATACAATTAATTAATCACCTAATGATGGAAAGTAGCTTTGTGGAAACTGAGACCAGGAATGTTAACAGGCACCAAATTAAAGGTGCCCACAAGATATTTAAAGTATGGGAGTTGTCACTGAATAGACCTGAGCTCTTGGAGTGCAAGTATTGACTTAACTTGAGCAGAAAAAGACTCACTCTGGGCTGCCTTGCTCTGGCAAGTGCTGGGGTCAATTAATCCAGTTCTGAAGTCTGTGCCCCTTGAAGAAGTCTGCTCTTAGCTGACTTTAATTTTTTTTTTTTTTTAAATTTCTTTAATCTATGTTAGAATAGCTTGCTATACTGCACAGAGTCACTCTGGGGCAAGGATGGAAAACGCAATGTCTAGAAATTACCTCAGTATTTTTATGTAGGGATAGTTATATGGATAACAGATCATATTACTGTGGACAATATTTTGCCTGTTCTGTGAGAAAATTGGACTAAATCAGTAGTAACTTTAGCAACCTTTTCATTTAGCAGAAATTCAAAACAAAGAATTAAGCCAAACAGTTTGAAAAAGCAGCAAAAAAATGGGGTTGTGTTAATGAACTGAACCCTCTCTTTTCCTTTTAGTTCTTGTTCCAAACCAGCAAGCAGAGTTGGAGTGTTTTTTTTTAAAGCTTCTGGTAGTTGGTACAGAAAATCTGCTGGAGATCATTCTGCACTCTTAAAATATATTTAAACTGTATCTTTTTTTCTTCAGTGCAATATCCAGTAGATTTACTTGCATAGATTTTTATCTATTTGATAATCTCTCCATCCAGCAGTTCTGGAGTTACCTTACAGACACAATTACCAAAAGAAGAAAAGGAAATGCACCTGAACCTTACTTTCAAAAGATTATACCGGGAATACTGGGAGATATAGAAAGCCTAAAGCAATTGATGTGACACCTGGACTACTGAAGATAACCAAAGGAGATAGGGAGGAATGGGTTATGCCCTTTGGTAAGCAGCAGAATTTTGCAGGCCTGTTATAAGCTTATGATGTGCTTTTCTCCCTCTCTCTTTTGAAAACATTTCAAACCTAACAAACATCTAGTATGCAGGTAAAAAAAAAAAAAAATTCCACAAACTGGGAACTTTTATTTTTAAAAACTCTTGTAATGTACTGGATATGACCACCTTCTTTGGCAGTATCTTGCTGTGAGTAAAAACAGGTGAATGCTGCCCACAAACAAATATAAAACCCCTTTGTTGTTGTGGGTATATATTTGAAAGTCTTTTAGAAGTATGGCCCTGGTGCAGCCGTTTAGACCATCACCATCCCCAGCAATTTCCCTCTTTCTTCTGCCTCTGATGTCACCTCAGGAGAGGAAACCTGAAACACTGTGTAATGTTATCCTGCTTAGGGTGTTATCCTTGTTTTGTATAAAACAGGAGTTTGTGCTTTGTAATTGCTTTCTAATCTTTGAGGTGAGAATTGGTTGCGTGTCCTTCCAAATACTAAATGTAGATCAAATAGCTTATGGGAGCTGAGGAAAAGGGTAAAGAAGGAAAAAAATGTGATATACCAACTTTGTGTTTTACAGGATGTTACAACTGTAGCAGTGGTTCTGGTAGAACGTGAGAAAAACAGTGGCAAGCTATTCTGAAAAGATGTTTTAGTACCTGGTGCATGACAAAAAAACTGGGAATAAACAGAAGATGATTTGTAAGAGCAGATTCAGACTTAAAGTGAGAGCAGTTTAGGCAAAATATGCATATTGAGTAAGCCTCTAGAACTAACAAATAGAAACTGTAAAATGTTTTTAGCAATAGTACAGTTAGGTAGGAGACACGCCATATTTCATGTTCATGGGCGGGAGTTCAGGAAAACATACTTTTCCATACAGTAAAAAAATTCAACAAGTGAGTGAATGATTTCTTCTGGGTCTTTTCTGATCTATGTTGGTTGATGAAAGCTAAGGCTTTGCAATATTAATGATGCAATATTAACGATTTTTATTTTCTATGTACAGTTTTCATTAATATTTTCAATCAGTTGTCACTGCCATTTTTTTCCTAACACAGGTATTATAAAATAATAACTTAAAGTATTGTATACTAACCAAAATGGAAAAGTTCTAGTGGTTTTTTTTTTCCTAGCTCTGTTTGTTTAAGCTGTAGGACCAGAATTTTAGTAAATTGGTTAGATACAGGGTAGTGTGGTAAGTTGCTTTATATTGATGTGTTCTATCATGAGTTTATATAAGCACTGCACAGGTTGGTTTTGCTCCATCTCCTGTCCAAAAAACTGGAAGTCACATGATGTTGAATACTAAACAAAGACACCTTTTTCCTCATACCACACTTCAAGGATGTTATGAAGATTGATTTGTTCATAACAGTCTCCAGTTCCAAGTATTTGAGTATTAAAAGGTTGGTTTGAGCTTAGAAAAGGGTACATTAGCTTTTATCAAAGGAAATGTGCCAGAAGCTGTAACAATTTGCTCACAGAAATTTAGACCTAGGCTTGGCCCTGATCCTACTTTATTGGGGTTTCTGCTTTGGACAATAGCATCCAAATAAAAACTGTTTCCAAATGTCGGTTGCTGTGGTCCTTGGAGGACACGTTTGAATTCTATGAGAATTTTAAGATCTTGTGTTTTACTTTTCTGAGAACATCTTTGAGGTAGTAACTCAAGTAGAGTGGCAAAAAATATTTGGGGTTTAAGTTGAAAATAAAAGCAAACATTTGATGTTTTTGTCCTTTGCTGCAATGCCTTTTTGTAACTATTCCAGGTTGTGAAGTCAATTGATGACTTTTTTTTGTGTTTCCAGGCACGAAAAAGGCACTGTCTTTCTAATAAAAAAGACAGGAAAGCTTCTTCCAGAGTCTCCTGAGTTGCTCTGACATGTCATTTATAAACATTAAACCTTATTTAATAGGTCTAAAAGTTCAAGCTTTTGAGAAAGCTTCCAAATTGCTTCCATGCCTAACTCATAAAAGGCTTTCTTATAATCTAGAACAGATAAGACAGCTGCAAGGAGGGTAGCACAGTGCCTGCTAGCAAGGGGAAGGGTTTTATTCCAGATAATGTGCTTTGTGGGAGCTGCCAGAGATCTGGCTCTCCCTCCATCAGGAAATATCTCGATCAAGATAAGATCCTGATAGTCTCTGAGCCTTCCAGGGGAAGGCTACTGGCTCTCATTGTTCATCTTTAGAAGGAAAAACTTCCAAGAACTGCAAATATTTCAGATTAGCTACCAGGGAGCAATAGTGTGCTTTTTTTAGTCTGACTGTTTGCTGCAATTTCCCTGTTACCACTGTGAAAGTCAGCAGTCAAATTAATTTAAAATTTCCATGTCTGCCTAACATCTTAAGAGGGAGCAAAGAAGCTGGAGAGGTTCTTTACCAACTTTGGTGGGTGTGTGTTTACTATCTTAAAAGTAAATTCAGAGAAGCTACTCACATCTTTGGTAGAAATACTTTAGTATTAATAAAGATTGTTCTAGCTTCCTCTAATCTCTAATTGTTTGGTTCAACTGTGTTTTGAGAACTCTTCTATGACAAATCTAGAGAAGGAAGTTTGAAAAATACTAATGAGTCCTGCTTATCCATACTGAAGATAGTTCAAATTCAGATGAAAATATCAGCACAAAATTTGAGTGGCAAATAAATTGACTTCTCCTGAGCACAGTTGCTTCCATCTCCTGTCTGATGAAGTAAAGTTGGGATAACAGATGAAATGTGAGTGCAGGGATGGCTTGTTAGAAGCAGCATTCATTTCAGGTGTCAGTGTAACTAATACTCTAAAGCCTTCACTTTCATGTAAGACATGCATGTCTTCAGCTGATAGTTCTCTCTAATGGCATAAAGAACTCTCAGTAATTAGAGGGAGAGAAACTTGAGCGTTCTGAAAAGTGAATTTCGTTTATGTAGAAACTCTTGTCTCTTACTGACAGTTATTTCTGTGCTGATTCATATAAGTGTGTGTTCCCGTTGGAAAAGGTAAAGATAATAATTGTTGATGGGAAAAAGATTGGTTAATTTGTGTCATTGATGCTTGAAAGTTTACATCATCTTTCTCAGGAGCACCAGCATAGTATCTGTATAAGCAGATGTCTTGCAAGAGCCTGACTCTCAGTGCTGTATTATTGAACAGATAATTTAAATATTAACTGGATTTTTTTTAAATTCACGTTTCTCAATATACTGGAAACTATCTAGGTGGGATCTCAAATAGGCAATATGGTTTTGCAGAATTTCCATTTGGAGCTTCTAATTTTCTTTGCCAAGTCCTGCCCCAAATCTCTTCAAGCCCTCTGACACCTGGGCTGTTTATACCACTGCAACTTTATTGAGATTGTGGAGGAAGTGCCAACAGTTGCACTGTAATTAAACCTGCATATAAAGTAAGAAAAGGTTGGAGTGGGGAGAGAGAAATTTTGGATGACAATTCAAATGGGAAAAAAAGGTTACTTTTAATATATTTTACTTCACTTATTTATACCTTCTGTGAAATAAAGGAGGCAGAGGGACCCAACTTCCAGAGTGCGCTGTTTGATGAGCTGGTATTTCAGTGCTGGATTCCCGTTCTGACCCTTTCCCCTGGTCACACAGCAAATCTCTGACTGCTACACGTTCCTTCAGACCTGCATGCCAAATTGGTGATGACATTTTATCTGAATGATGCAAGTCAAGGTGAAAAAAAAAAAAATCATAGAGAAAGCTGATGATTGTGTCTGTCACACAACCACTGACTTTTCTTTCTTAGAGTCACTGTGCTGGGTTTTCTTTGCACTCCTGAATTAGAGAAGCTTTATGAGCTGCAAGGCTGAGGACTGGGATGAGCTGCCAGGTATTTGACAGCTCTTGAGGGAGAAAATGAGAACTGCAAAAGAGGAGGAAGATCCAAGTTGGCATGATCTATAAGTCCTCTGGAAATATAAGTCTTTAAAATTTGGTGGTTTTGCTCTATACTGACTAATACCCAGTTTAGATTTCAGAAAATTAATATCCTCATTATAAGATAATTTAGCAACATATGGAGGAACTTCAGGCATTGGAAATCTTGTGAGCTGCAACCTATTGGTAGCTCAGTGCTTAGTTACTTCTCACTGGCTGTTACTCTTGCTTGTACAGGATGTGGGAAATGTGCATGGTGGAAATTACATTCCAGGGAGGGATAGCCATTTATAAAGTACCCATTTTAAATAACTTTATGCATTTAAACAAAGGTAAACTTAATTCATTTAAAGAAAAGAACAAAATAGTTATTCAATGTAGTTACATTAGTCCTTGGCATTCTTATGAAGTCACAGCTTTGAAGGTCTAAGGAGCTATCACATCCATTTTCTTCATTAGCAATTTTTTGGTCTTTGTCAGTCTTAGCAATGTTTAGGATATATATATGAATAAATATTGTGTGTATATATTAATTGTGTATGCATACAAGTTTTAGAAAGTCCAAGTTTTAGTGCTTAAATGGGAAAAAGTAAACAAGAAAAATCTAGCACCAATAAAATGCAAAAGCCGCAACATTACCTCTGTCTCTGATGGGAGATGGATCTTAGTTTATTAAATTGTTGAGGCTGTAAACTCTTGTTTTTTTTTTTTACTTCCTTTGAGAGTCAAGTTTGAGGGGGGACGCTGTGTTCATCCATGTGGGACTACAGTCGTTCATAAAATCAGAAGTGTAAGGATGATCCTCATAGCAGAAAAGCAAAAAGACAAGAAAATGTTACATAGTTAACCAAAGGTACAGTAGTAAAAGGCTTGTTCTGAATGCTCCAGCTAACAATATATCCTAACCTCAAAGGGTCCCTTTCCCCTTCTCCTCCCCTGGAACTGCTTTTTCATGTTATCTCTGCCTCAAACCTCTTATCTCTGCTCCTTAAGCTTCACCATGGAAATGATAAAAAGGCAGGAAGCTGTGGCTGTAGAAGCTTGAAAAGAAGTGTAAGGGAATGAGACTAATGCAGTCATAGGGGCAGAAAGAAATTATTTCTTGGGGGAGTGAGCCCTGCCCCCATGTTTATTCTTAATTTTTAGGGGATGCAATAACTTACTGGTGAATTTGATAACAATTTTATTACCTAAGACTTAAAACTGACTATTTATGACTTTCAATAATGTTATGTTAGAGATGGTGGTTGTTTTAATGAGGAATGCATTTCCTTTTCCCCAGATAAAAAAGATGTTACATCTGAGTGTGCTCTTGTTATTAAGAACTTGTTGACAGTTAAAAGTCAAAGTCTAAATCCGGAGGTTTTATTTTTTTGTTTTCATTTTTATCTTGGTTCTCTGGGGGAAGGGGGGGGGGGGAAATACTTTGCTAAGTTTTTTTATGTACAGATCACCACTGCAGAATTTAGTTATCCTCCCACAATGCAGCAGAAGCAAATAGGATCCTGTGTAGTTCATGGTGTTAAAACATTCACTTGCATCTTTTGAGAACAGCACAAAAAATACCAAAAATTGAGTAGGATGAGCTGCATTAGAAAGTAAAAAATTTGTTTCCATTTTACTTTGAGAGTTATGCTTGATGTTGTTTTTGATGCAACTTCTAACAAGATCATTGCTTTTAGATAACTCAAGTTCTAAATTTGTAAATGTATAATGACTATGAACAGATAACCTGATATTTACAGTTAGACTTATCTAACAGCAGTAGTTCAAAAGGAATAATCTTTTAAAAGTCCTCTTTAATATAACTAGTTTGTGATTGTTTGTTGACCCACCTCTTCCATATAATGATAATGGGAAAAGCCTTAATCTTCTTTTCCATCTACCAAGTTCCAGGAAAGGAGAGATTTTACTAAATACAAGTCTTCTGTACTCCAAAACAACCACCCATATACTGTATGTTTTACATGCATTTATAATATGTAAAGTTCTGCATACAAGCACAACAACACCATAAAGAAGATTACATGACAATAACATAAAGAGGATTTCAATAACTCTCCCTAAAAAAAAGAAAAAAAAATAGAGAGAAAACAAAAATTGCAAGCAGTTAGAACTGGAAATTCAAATTTACTAGCCTCACTGCATTTGAAAGTTGTTAATAATGAAAGGTAAATTGTGCTTTTCCATTAATTGCAAAATAAACATGATTTAAACAGCTCTTCCAGGAGGGGAATTTGCAATTTGTGATGCATGATTTCATTGCTCAAAAAGAAACTATCACTTTGAATCTTCTTTCTTGAATCATCTTCACCAGGCAATCCCAGTTTGAAATTACTTGTTTATTTTGTTGACAGAGTATTCTGAGAGGGCAGTGAAATGAGAAGGAGTAAATATCAACACAGAGATAACATGTTTGCTTCAATCTGTGGTCTGTAATAGCCACAACCCAAATTTGGTATTGTTGAAATTAAGATTATCTTTAGTGGATAGATCTCTATTAATGGAAGAACAACAGAATATATTTCAACAACAAAAAGTACCTCAAAGAATTTTTACTCAGATCCTATTAGAAAATCCTGGTAGTTCTCCAGTCTTTAAATAAAATTGAAAAGCACAAAAGTGGCATCAAAAGTATCTTTGGTACTAAAAAGCAATCTGGCAAGAGAAATATGGCCCTGTATACAAATTTTGAGCTTGCTTGGCAAATGACCTATTATATAATTTTTTTCAACATGATCAAGGAAATTAAATGTGACATTATTAGAATAGCACATACTGCGGGTTTAAAACAGCTACAATAACGAATATTAATACACTGACTTACATCAAAACAAGAATGTGGCAAATTTAAAAGTTTTTAATTTTGACACATCAAAGCCTTTTCTTTCCCAGTAAGTGTTGTTTCCTGTTTTGCACTAATCATCGCTTCCACAGCATTTTAAAAGTTATTCTTGCTTTTGAAAAAAGCTTTAAATAATAGTAGCCAGCAGATATTCATATAATTGCAAGTGTCAGTCACCTCATCATGTGTATCAAATGCATTTTGAATCCAGAACATTGTTTTGAAGTTGTAGATTTAATTCTCCTGTGTTTTTTATTCTTGCTGCCATTATGCTGAACCCAGCTACCGTACACAGGGCTCAGAATTTGTGTCATGTTGGATGGATCCACAATGTGCTTAAAAATCAACAAAACTGTTCCAAATAAAAACTATCATTAAGCAAGCAGTAACTTTTGGCAAATTAATAGTCTATCAAAAATGTAGCAGATACTAATTACTAACCTGGCCTACTCCTCAAGTTCAGCCCCCAAAAATGGAAGACTAGCTTGTAAATAGGGAAAAAATTAAAAATCTGCATTTTCATTTTAAGCTTTAAAATTGCGTGGAAGGAAAAAAAAAATAAAGTAAATGGTTGTTCTAGTCCATTTAATCTGGTTTCTTTCATCTTTGTTTAGGAAAAATTCTATTTCTGTAGGTTGCAAGGGATGGCAGTGGCACTGGGACTAGGAAACAAGCCTACACAAACTTGTGGACAGAGGCAAATACAGATTAGTAATAATAAATATATCTAAAAAGGGTAATTTTAGAATCATCATACATACCTCTAATACTGTGTCAGGAAAACGGAGATTTGTTAAAAATTTATGATTGTATTTCTTTTTTTCAAATATGGTGCTCAGACTTTGTCCTTTTTTTTTCCATATTTTGTTGTTCTTTTAGGGGTTTTATTAAATAAAATAATAACAGACAGTGGTTGTTTCTGAAATGGCAATTTTCATTATGTGAAAATTAAATATATTAATTTAGCCTGATGATAAAGGATCTGTACAGGACACTGCCCACAGGGAGACCAGCTGCCACATGAATTATCTGTCTCCCTCTGCCTCTTCTGGGGAAAGCAAAGCAAAGCTGTTCTGTGACTGGTGGAGGAGTCTGAAAATAATTTATCTCCAGTTCAGTGAACACTTCTCAGTCTTGAAATGGCAATCTCAAATATAAGGGAACATCTTGAAAAGTTTGGTGAGGGTATATGTTAATTTTTTTCCTGAAAATTATTTTCTTCAAATTGGGAATCCACAGGAATGTGCCAGTAATACAGGGAGCAATAGAAATGCAAGACAAACATTAAAAGCAAAAAAGATATTCTGTATTTTTCTCAGAAATTGTCCTTCTTTCCTGAGGGAGATGAGTTCCAAAGAAAAAGGTTTTTATGCACTTCCAAAATGCTGAAGAAATAATCTTCTGTCCAGCCAGTGACGGTTATGTAACAGTGCCACATATAGATGGAAAATGGAAAAATAGAACTATATAGGACTTATTTTAGTAAACATTAATATATGTATATAAATATAAGGCATGTATGTATGAAACAGCATAGCATGCTAGAGGAAGGACACAGAATTTCCCCCATGCCTCTCTATTTGGAGCTACAGTAAGCTGATTCACTTGTGTTTGCTCAGTCCTGTGGTAATCCTAGAGACTTTCACTTCCTCCATAATGGAGAAGTTATTTTGTTCAACTTAGTAAGGGTATGTGGTTTGAATGGGTGCTTTTTTTTTAAAACAATCTGAGAATGCAAGAGTCAGAAGATTGATAATTGTTTGACAAAAAAGTTAGAGGTCTTCAAAATGCTGCTCAGAATACCATGAAAGGCACAAAAATTGTAGTATCTGATTATGGCTGAAGGGAAAAGAATCATGTTTTTGTATTATGTAAAAGAAGCATTATTTGTATCATTGTTTGTTGGGAAGAAGCTGCCTCTTTGGTCAGTATAAATATCCCAGGTAGAAAATCAGCTCCTGTCCAACTAGGGCATGTGTTGGACCTCTCTTCCAGTGGGTATTCCATGGATAAAGACGTTTTTATGTCAGAGAAAGGAGATTTAGTAAGAAAAAACAATTCTGTAAGAATAGTTAGTTTTTTCTCTCGAAAGAAAACTTATTTAAATCCTTAGTGAATTGGAATCCTCTGGAAAATTGTATTTGGATGTTTTTTTTGTTTTTTTTAGGAGAAGGGTAGAGTTATAATTTAAATTGGAAGGAACTGTTAATGGCCATGAAGTCCAAGTGTCTGCTCCCAGTATCTCAATAGGTCAGGATGCTCAGGGTCAGCTTGATGGTCTCACACTGATGAATATTCCAGTATCTTTCTTATACTGGGAGACTGAAGGACTATATTTGTGGTCTCACATAGGGAAGTGGCCTCACTTAGCTGCATTTAGAATTCTCTAGAATTCTAAAAAATGGCCCACTGTAAAAAGTAGCCCATGCTGTTCTTACACAGGAAATAATAAAAAATGGAAGTCACTTCTCATTTTTTTTTTTTTTTTTAATTTGGTGAGGGGGAGCTTGGACAGATTTTGTATTTCTTTTTTTTGATTTTGCTCATTTGACTTGTTTCAATTAAATTTCTGATGAATTTCATTCTATCCATTTGTTGGTGGAACATATTTTGTATTCTAGAACTATCACCTGCAGGCATGTGTGAGATTTTTTTTTTTAAATATTCTTCCACCCCAGTGTAGATGTAAACTATGACAGAGCATTACAGTGTGTTCTGTTTTAGATCATAGGAGCAGTAAATTACTTTTACACTCATGCTGGACATTAGTTTGTTTTTTAACCTTAAAAACTGCTTACTTTATGTGCTTAAGAAAATACTTCCAGTGAAATCATATTCTGTGTCTGCTGATTTTTTTTTCTTATTTTCTCATTATTTTTACGTATTCATTAAAATCACCAGCTGGGTAGCTTCTTTAATTTACTTCTGAATCTCTTCGGAAAGCTCTTCTAACAGTAATACTTCACCTCATGCATATATAAAAGCAGCTGCTGACCAGAGAGCAGCTCATGGCTGACAGAGTGTCAGCCTTATGTGCAACACCTGCCTCAGCTTTTTGTGTGCTGTAAACAACAAGGTGAGAAATAAGCACACTATGGAGCAATTGAAACGCAAAAGGAATTCTAATGCAATGTGGATGATTGAGATTGGGGGGAAAAAACAATCCACAGAGGTGCAAAATAAGTCAGTAAAAACAAAAGGAATGCATTCTCCACCGGCGTTTTCCACTGTAGTGACAAAGTTAGTTTACTGCATCTTTTAATCATGATGTATAGGTAGAAGACTAAATTCATTTTTCTAACAACAAATGTTACTGGTATTTGGTTTAAGTCTGTTGATCTTATTTTTTTCCAAACCTGGATGTTCTTACTGAATCAAAAAGTAAGAGTTGGATGTGGCTTAAGTGTTTACTTACCTTAACCCCCTACATAAACATGGAACCTTTATATTGCTTGTCAAGAACATTCAGTAAGAGAGATTGTGCAGTGGGTTGAGATCATATATTTGATTAAATGGATTTTCCTTCTCATGTCTTCCAGACACTCAAAAGGGAATCTTTTATTGCAAACCAGGTCCATCCCTCTGTGCCCTCCAACAGAGAAAGGGCAAAGAATTGAAAACTGTTCTCACAACTATGTGTGTGTCAGGAACCTTTGAGTCCAAAAAGCAAACATTTTGAGATGGACACACACACACACACAAAAAGTTTCCTTTACCTTTTCTTGAAAATCATAAATTTTGATGCATGTGTAATTTGAAAGCTTTTCCCCATGTAGATTTACATTTGAGTTTAGATAATCTGTGCTTCAACGAATGCCATGTAGAATAAATATCTGCTGTGTTGGTCAGAAGATGACAAATTTAAAGGGTTTTGTATGTCTTTTGCTGCACATGGTAATGGACAGTCAGCAAGCCATGAATAAAGAATATTTAAGGCTGACTCCTACCTTGAGAATCAAGATCAGATTCAATGATTTTGTCATGACTGGTGCAAGTGCTGGCCTAGTGAATTTGAAATTTCTTGGTTGAAGAAATGCTAGTTGCTGTTTCAGTATGCTCAATTCCAAACTTTAACTGCCTGATTAAAAGTGCATTTTGTATGCAGCATGGGTATTTATCCACAAATATCTTGCCTATTTTTTCTTTCACCAATTTCAATTACTGCAGTTATTTTCCTTTTCTTCTGTCTATAAAGCATTTTGTCTGAACATGTATTTTTGGAGTCAGTGCTGGGGGTTGTTCTTTTTCTATATGTAGATGCCACTTCTGTGTAAAACTAATTATAGTGAAGTTCCTAATTCTAGGAGCCTCCTTAAATAGAATTTATTGTAAACTTTTTCCTCATATGTATGTGTACCTGATGTGCCACTCAGTCAGATTTCTTTCTCTTTTGAATTCATTTCCATGTCAGAATCTTCATTCAGGCATTCAGTATAATGGGGACAACACCAAAATCAGTGATTTATTGCTAGTCAGAAGGCAGTGTGACCTATCCAGCTGTTGCATATCTAAGCAGTTAAAATTAGCTCCTGTCTGGCCATTTTGGCAGGTGTATGGAAGTAACAAAACAGGTTCAGACTCTTTCTGGGTCTCTGGTAGAACTTCCCATGTTGTGACAGTGTTGCAGACTGATGCCTACATTTCTGTTCGTATTACTGAAGAGCCAGTAAACAGTACAGATTATTAATTTAAGAAATGTATCTATATGCAATCTAATTAGCCATTATTTCTTACTGAAACCTCAAATGAACATGATTAGAGAGGCATTTAAGAAAGGTTATAAGATTTCTCAATGCCTCTGCTCAAGTCTAAAAATTCTGTTCAGTGTGAAAGTTACTTTATTTCTGACAAAAATCAGCTATTTCACATTTTATTGTTACTATGATATTTTTCCACTAAAACATTTTGTGTCAGTACCAGCTTAAGTGTTTTCAGGACACAAAAACCCATGAAGACCTTGAGAAGCATAGAGCTTTCAGAGCTTTCATGGACTCTTATTTTTTCATGTCATTTGTTTTATCTCCAGATATTTGCTAATTAAAGTCCTCAATTAGTTTGTGAGGGCCTGAAAATATCTTTTTTGTGTGGTTATCGTTATTTCAAGGGTAAGAAATATACCATGGCAAAATATTTTTAGAAAATATGCTCAATAATGCCTTTCCCTTCCACTGTTAGGGTAATTAGAACATTTTGTGTGCTGCTTCATATTTTTCAAAGCATGTCTTTATATTTCTTCTATAAAATGTAAAGTCCTAAATCAGTCTGAGTACTTTTAGCTCCAAATCTAACAGGTTTTAGTATACATTTCTCTAATGAGTTGCCAAAATCTAGCACCTATTTTTCTTCTTTTACAGCACATGCTTTTTATAAACTTCAGGTAAACCTCTCCCCTGAAGATTTTCTTAGACCTGAAGTAACCAAGAAGTTCTTTGATGACTTCAGAATCCCTGTTGATCTTCAGGCTGTGTTTTCCCTTGCCTTGTAGGGATTTGCTGTTTTGTTAGGGTGACACAGTAATGAGATAATATTTTCACTTTTAACTCTATAGTCTGTGTTCTTACAGAATGAACGTGCACACATCCTGTGCAAAATGAAGTACTGGTGAAGTTTTGCTGTGTTTAGAAGCAGCAATACTTAAAAAAAAAAAGAAAAGAAAAAAAAAGAGGAGACTAACATTGTCAGCATTAGCATTGTATCTCTGCTTTTGGTCAATGTAAATGGAAACTTCACAGAGATTTTATATTTTTGTTTAATTTAATCTATTCATCAGTTTTACTGAAAGTAATGTCAAGTGACAATTAATTCTATCATATTTGGCTAATATGTCACTCAGCTGTCATGCACCCAGAGAGATTCTTTAGGGTGTTGAGCTGTCATGTGTAATTTATAATGCAGTTTTGTTGCAGGAGAGAGGCAAATTTAAAGCTGAGTATATTTGGTTTTGTTTCTCTGAATGGAGAGGAAGGATCTGATAACAGTCTTTTTAAAACTGTTTTTTCCTATATTTGCTTTGATAACACTGACCCCGGACTTCTATAATGACAAAAAAAGATTCAACAACTCAACAAAAAAGGATTCTTGCAAAAACATTCTCTAAGACGCCAGTTACATGCCTGCTGTTGGGAAGAAGAGGTCAGAAACAGTAGAAGAGATCAGATTATATCAGAGTAACAACTCACCCAATGAAATAATGATAAACGAAGTCATTCGTGTCATTCGCTGAGAGTTGTATCTCTTTGCCAGCTCTCTTACTAGGTTTTCCCACGTGTCCCCTCCTATACTTAGTAGTCAAAATATTGATTTAAACAGTATAATTTATGATCAAAGGAAATTAATCTCAGTGGAATAAATCAAATATGTCACCCATGAAGGGTAATCATCTTTCATTTTCTCAGCTCTTGTTCCATCCTGGATTTCTTTCTTCTCATACTTGTGAAGTAACAGATGCTACTTCTATATACAGTAAAATAAACATTTCAGTGTTTGAAACATATTAAAATTATGTTGAATAAGGAGAATTGATAGAAGAACTTTTAAAGTTACTTGATTTTTACAATGACCAGCCGGTGTTATTTATAAAATTTTCTTTTTTGTTTTAGTTTCTAGACAACTTTTCAGCACAAATAAACCAGACTCTCATAATAATGTATTACAAGGTTTTTTTGGTACCTCATTCCTCTGTTGTGATTTTAACAATTTATCCAACCCCAAGAACAATGTCTGTATAAGTAGGATGGGTAGCAAACTCTTAATTTGGATGTGGTGATTTATCAGCTGTGTTGTTGGGGTTTTTTGTCTGAAGTGCTGTGCAAAGGACAATGAGGTCATATTCAGAAAAACGCATTAAAAAAAAGTCTTGCATTCTTTAACTCCAAATTTTCTAAAATATATGAACACCGGTGTCATATGTGAAGCTATATCAGCATAAAGAAACATTTTCTCCTGAGGCATGTATTGTTTTGAAACATTTGGAGAAGAAAAGCAACTTTGACTTTTGGCTGATATACTCTTTGTTGTTTATAAACTATTACACCACCAGGGTGGTTTTACATTGCATAATTTGCACCAACTTATGCAACCAGAGAGACAAATTAGTGAAAAATATAAATAATTGAATGATGAACTAAGAAACTACATTTTCACCTGTCTTTCAAATCATTCTTGATAAGTAAGACTAGTTTTACTGAGATCACAGCACATGCTGTATTCCTGGAATGAGAGGTTTAGCATCTGAGTGATGGCAGCCCTGACCCTTTATACACTGCTCTAAAACATCTTTGCTTCTTAATCAAGAAAACTAACAAAAAGCCCCAAACCCACCCAAAAAACAAGAAAAAAAAAGAACAAACAAAAAAAAACAAAAAAAACCCAACCAAGCAAAAAAAAAAAAAAAAAAAAAAAAAAAAACAAAAAAGCCAAAACTGGGAAGAAATAATGCTAATACCCCAATTTTAGAGAAGTAAGATATAGGATGTATTTAGCAATATTCACATTGATTTATTTTTTAAATTTCCATAACACCTTTTGTGTCACATTAGTCAGATTTTTAAATGTTGTATTTGCATTATTAGTCAGGAAGAAAACACTGACATCATAAATCATTAATTGAATGTGGCAGGTTTTTTGGTTTTTTTTTCAGTTGCTTATTCCTAATGTAAAGGGAAAAAATACAAGGTATTTTTGACAGCATTGTAATACTGAGTTGATATTAATGTCACATTTTATGAAGGCAATTAAATACCTTCCCACTGAAAGTATAGATATCCTTGGGATTTCCAGGATAGATTGTGATGGATTTTTTTTACTGATATTTAAAATTACATTTCAGTTTGCATCTTTTTTTATAGTTATTTGTTTTACTTTTTGTCCATTTATAACCTATTTGTAATTCATAATCTGTGTTCTCTCAGAAATGTCTCTTTTCTACTTTGTTTTCAAATATGTTTAGCTTGGGTGAGCTTCACTTAAAACTTCTACATTCTTTCAGAAAAAAATCAGCAAAGCAGAAATTGTTACAGGTTCTGATTTGGTGCCACTAACTGCAGAGTGAGGAAACCTTTCCATTCTCTTAATTTATGTCTCAAAAATTGTTTGCATATTTCATATACAGAGGAATAATTACAGCAGACTTCAGCTCAGAATATCTTCACACATGTTAATTAGGACAATTATTTTGTGGTGGTATGATTACTCAGACCTTCATGTTCTGTTAAATGAAAAGCAAAGATGTGATATTTTCGTGAAGTTAAAATATTTGTGGTGATTTCCAATAATATTTTTGATCAGGACTTAATTACACGATCAGATTGTTTTGACGTGAGGCATCTTGCTAGATACTTGAGAGATTAACATGGATGTGAGCAAGCAATTTATACAGCTGCTAAGAACTGGGTGACTTGCTGTGTTAACAAGTGTGTTAAAAAATTAATTTGGAAAGGAGGAGGAGATCTGTTTGAGGAGGAGATCGTTTGCTTGCTTTCGATATCACAGCATCATGTTCTGCCACACTATAGAACAGGTAAACAAGAACAGAATGCGATCTTATTGGAAAATTTCTGATTCACTAGAAGTAAAAGCATTTAGAATTTTCTCCCTAATTTCCTGCTACATTGAACCTGTGATTTCTGAGTAGAACTGCCACATGTGGAACAAAAACCCACAACCCAGTAAAAGGCGTCAAGATTGTTAATTTACCTCTGTTCAAATCTTGCTCATAACTTCATCATTACCAATTTGATTGCTATTGGGCAAAATATATTTTTTGTGTCTTCCTAATATTTTTCGACTCCATGCTCTGTTTTTTCCTCCAAGTTCCTGAAGGGAAATGTTAGAGATTAAGTTTAGAGACTTCATATGAATTTTTGCATGCCTCTGGCTCTATATTACCAATATATCTCTTAAACTAGAGAGCTTCCATTTGATTAGTTTAGGCTGTTAACGGGAAATTGGTTTTTAACTAACTTAGGAATTGAACAAGATTCATTTGGAAACAAAGATTTCAATTTGAAAAATTGAAAAAGTCACTTTGCCTCAAAGGATGTGCCAGTGTTTAATGGAGAGTAATGTGAGAAAGTACCTGAGGCACTGAAGAATTTGATTTTTTTTTTAAATTCATGTGAATTCTCAGAACCACCAGAAATATTCATCCAACAAATATATCAACAAATATGCAGTAATATTAAAAACAGTTCCACCATGATTTTTATGGTCACAGATGTATAAAAAACTAAATTTTTACCAAACTTTTAGTCACTGCAGTTTGGTTGCTAATAAGTAGAGTATTCATTTGAAGGTAAGCGGATGATATGAAGCTTCGTTACTTCTAAATTTCCTATGAAATCTGATGTATAATTCATGATACAGGGTCTGAGGTTCATATATTTTTTAGCATAATATTTTGTTCTTCACAAGTAAGCTTGTCAACATCCTGATTCCTCACTTCATTTAAGTTTTGATTTTTGTATTAAATTATAGACACAAATCATTCCAGTGATTTGTTATGTGAACTGGCAGAGGCAATTATTGGAGCAATGGCTAGAACGAAGACTTGAGAGAACTGTTTTTCTCAACAAATAAATTGAATTGGCTGGGAAAATATGTTTCCCCAAGAAATACAACCCATGCTTTTCTGTTGTATTCTGGCTTTCTACAAGTAAAAAAGCATAAACCCCATCTTTTACTGCTTTTCTGGTTTGGTACCAGATTTTCTTGTTTAGTCTTTTTTTAAGTTTCTTCATAGAATACGTCCTTGTTTTTCGGAACACATTCATTTTTTGTAAAGAAGGACTAAAGTTGCAAAGACCAAATAGATGGATTGAGTTAAACCACCGGTGTTTGGCACTTCATCACTTAATATTCAAACTGAATTGTAGAGTTGTTTTCCTCTTTGATGGATAAGAGTGCTTGTGTTCTAATTTCAGACAGATACAATCTTTAGTTTTATTTCCTTGATGTTTGAAAAGTAGCTGGTTTAATAGATATCATCTCAACTGTATGTTTCAAGTGCTTTGAAAACTGTGTCTCCCTCTGGAAAATTTATTTCTTCCTCAAGTTTTACTTCAGTAAGCATTAAGTTTTTAAGTTATACTTTCAGTGTACATCTAATTTATACTATAACTTAAATTTGAAAAGACACATTTTTTCATTAGTTGGCTTAGACCTGGGAGTTAAGGTGAATGCAGAATGTTTCATCAATAGAATCGCAGCAAAGGAGTTTATGGGAACGATATTTCTTGAAGAGCACTGCTGGCAAAACAAAGTGGTGCTTTCTAATGTGGATTCCATTGAAATGCCTTAATAATTTTCTGACTGTGCATTTGAAATAACTGCCAAAATCACAAATAGCCAAGTTTAGACTGCCTGTGATAACAGCAAAATTAAAGATTAGGTATTGGTTCCAAAGTCCTTTAATCTTGTGTTTTTAAGTGTGTTTTGGAATTCTTCTGGTTCTTCTGTTCTGAACTTTAGATAGGAAACATGCACTTGATTAAAAATAAGTGTCATATTCAATACTCTAATGAAGAACACCTCTAATATTCTATCAGAGGGAAAATGCTTATTCCATTTCTCTTGCACTTGAAACTAGCTTGTGTTTTTGTTGTAGAATATAATACAGGATATGTCAAATGTCACAAAGACTGCATTTCCATGTTTTGTAAGGTTTCATAGTTACCTTTATTAGTTTCTTGTCCCAAATTCAACTTCAGGAAAATTAGGAATACATTTTATGCATAACTATTTTACAGAGGAAAATTAAAGAACAGGCAGGTGGAATGTGCTTGCCATGACTTCGTGGCAGCTGATAAAGAGAACAGAGATTTCCTCACCTTTTAGAGTTTGATTTTTATTAAGATATAACACATGCTGTGTTGCTGAAGCTGCAATTACTTTTTTTTTTTCTGTAATTATTATACTGATGATGAATTTGTAAAACTTTTGACAGTAATAATGGTTATGATTAATCAGTCATTTTTGTAATGAGGGACTCCAGAGCAAGGGTGCTACTCAAAATTGGAAATCCGTGACACCAAAGATTTGGAAAAAACCAAAGAATTAATAGCAATTCAATTAAATCAGAAAATTTTAGGAAATTTTTATAGAGACAAAAAAAGGTTATAGACAGAAGAGACACTTTTTACATCCCAGCTATTTTTGTTTGTTGGTTGCAGCTGGCTAGATAATTTATTTCAGGAGGTTCTGAAAAAAAATCGTTCAAGTTTGTAACAAAACCTCACGATTTGAATTTCTTCATCAAATGATTTATAAATGAAGTATTTAAAATTTCTTTGCAAAGAATCATAGTAATTTTTTTGAGCTTAATAACATCTTTCAAAAGTCTATAATACAAAACCAAGATGTTTAAAAATGAAAAGTAATGGTAAAAGAAAAAAGCTAAGTATTTTGTAGAAAATGCTCCAAGTAAAATGTTTTTCACAGGCTCTGAGTATGTTTTTTCTTTGAAATGCATTTTCTCTAAAATCAACCCATTTATTTTCCTAATTTAAGCTGCACTGTATTTAAGACTGCACCTCAGTTGTTTCTGGCTCCTTTTTTCTCTCCCTATATCTTGTGGGTGTTTAGACCACAGCAGGGTATGTAGACCACACTTTTTTTAGTAAATCAGATATAAAAGACTGTTGTTGTGCCCCTTTCCCTGTCTGAGGGAAGTGCCACCTCATACCTCTTTGTCCTTTCCCACTGCTGTGGTTCTGCTCTGCCATGGTGCAGACCTGCAGGTCTGGAAGGGTGGAGCTGGAAAGAAAGAGGCAAGCTGTGCTTCAGGATTTCACTTCACTAAGCATGCTTTGTTTCCTTCTCTGCAATGCCTCCCAAATGATTTTAAGCTGCTGTTTATTCCCTGCTGCTTCTCCCCTGCTCGTGCTCTCCCCACGTGCTGTGTTGGAATTGAAGGGACTCTGCACTGCAAAGGAACTGCATATAGTGCATGGCTGGGGGGAGATGGGGCTCTGGAGTGATAATCCTTGAAGACAAAGGATGGCTTGAAAAATGTCAGTCTGGTGGCTGCATCAAATGGAAGCCAGAGGAAACATAAACAAGGAAACAAGGGCTATATTATGGTCTTAAGCTGCAGCAGGGAGAGTTTAGGTTAGACATCAGGAAAGAATTCTTCACTGGAAGAGTGATTGGGCACTGGAATCATCTGCCCAGGGAGGTGGTGGAGTCACCATCCCTGGATGTTTTTAAAAACAGACTGGATGTGGCACTCAGTGCCATGGTTTAGTTGATGAGGAGATGTTAGGTCATAGGTTGGACTTGATGATCTCAAAGGTCTTTTC